>BLSH010518945.1:938316-956205 GCA_018402905.1 Glandirana rugosa | reverse complement strand
CCTTGTTGTCTGACTATGGATTTATGTTTATCCCAAGCATGTTTGAAGCCATTTACTGTTGACTGTCTCACAACCTCTGTTGGTAGTTTATTCCAATCATCAACCACCCTTTCAGTAAAATAATACTTTCTAAGATTAGTTTTGAACTTCCCCCCAGTTAGTTTGAGGTCATGTCCCCGTGTTCTTGATTTTGGTTTCATATTGAAAAGACTGCCCTCCTGAACCTTATTCACCCCCTTGATGTATTTAAAGGTTTCAATCATGTCTCCCCTCTCCCTTCTTTCCTCCAGACTGTACATATTAAGTTCCTGAAGTTGCTCTTGATATGTTTTATCCCCCAGACCTTTCACCATTTTTGTTACCCATCTCTGAACTCGTTCTATTTTATCAATATCTTTTTGTAAGTGTGGTCTCCAGAACTCAACACAGTATTGTAAGAGGTCTCACTAAAGATCTATATAGAGGAATCAGAACCTCCTTCCTCCTGCTGGTGATCCCTCTACTGATACATCCTAGGATTCTATTTGCTTTTCCCACTGCCTGGTTACACTGTTTGCTCATTTTGCAATCATCTGAAATAAGCACCCCCAAATCTTTTTCTTCTGTAGTGCTGGCTAACACTGTGCCTCCAATGCTGTACTCTCTAAGCGGATTCTTTTTCCCTAGATGCATTATTTTACATTTAGAGATATTGAACTGCAGTCTCCACTGCTTTGACCAATCTTCCAGCAATGCCAAATCATGTTCCTTGTTACAGACACCTCCAGGGATATCAACCCTATTACACACCTTTGTATCATCAGCAAAGAGACATACATTGCCCAGCAAACCTTTAGTTATATCACTTACATATAGGTTGAATAGAACAGGACCCAATACAGAGCCTTGTGGTACCCCACTAGTGACTGGTCTCTGTTCTGAGTGAACCCCATTTACAACCACACTCTGGGATCTATCCTTTAGCCAACTGCATATCCACTGAACCACCCAAGGGTGAAGTCCTAGCTTGTACAACTTTTAGATTATTATGTGGAACTGTATCAAATGCCTTGCTGAAATCAAGATATGCTATGTCCACAGCACCACCCTGGTCCAAAACACTGGTAATATAGTCAAAAAATTAAATCAGATTTGTCTTGACACAATCTGCCCTCAGTAAAGCCATGCTACTTTGGGTCCAGCAAGCTGTGTATTTTTAGGTGATCAATGATCCTTTTCAGAAGTGATTACAATTGATGTTAAACTCACTGGTCGGTAATTGCCAGCTTCTACCTTGCTGCCCTTCTTGTGGATAGGTACAATATTAGCTATCCGCCAGTCATGGGGAACTTCTCCTGTTAGAAGAGATTTATTTAAAAGATTTGTTAATGATCCAACAACTATATCGCGAAGTTCTCTTAGAACTCTGGGATGAATACCATCAGGGCCCATTGCTTTATTAAGCTTTAACAGAGCCAGTTCCTCAGCTACCTCTGTCTCCAGAAATCCTAGAAACGAACCATCATTACTAGAACCAATGATTCCCTAACTTGTTATCATTAGTGCAGTCTGTTTCTGAGAAGACTGAACAAAAGTAATTGTTTAAATGGTTTGCTACATCCTGGTCTCCCTCAACATATGTGTTGTGCCCAGTTTTCATTTTGGTGATCCCATCTTCAAGCATTACATACGTCAAGTCTACTATGGAAGTTCAGTATAGTTAATGGAAGTCAAAATGAGTATCCTGAAATTAAAGTTTAGCATTTCTTAATTCAAATAAAGGGGTATGTAACCTTCCATCTTTAAATTATTATCTTTTTAACATATTTCACTAAGTAACCGGCAGACTGTTGGTCACAAACTGGGGTTTTGTTTGTAATTTGTGCCCATAGTGTACCTATAATGAGCCCATGTAATCCTGCGCTGCAGATGGGAAAGAAAATAGTGGAGTATTTTTTCCTTGCAACAATCCATATTCTTTATTTTGTAATAGCAGGAGTTTAAAGTGGTTGTAAATTCAGAAGGTTTTTTACCCTCATGCATTCTATAATACTTACCTAAGCCTGATCTCAATCCAGAAATGTGCACAAGACCTGAGGCTCTCTACCAGGTCTCTCCCTCCTGATTGGCTGAGATGCAGCAGCGGGAGCCATTGACTCCTGCTGCTGCCAATCACAACCAGTGAGGCAGGAGCGGGAGGCGGGGCTGAGCCACGCTCTCTGTGTCTTATGGACACAGAGAGTCTGCTCAGGAGCGAGCACGCATGAGTGCCCCCACAGCAAGAGGCTTGCTATGGGGTCACTTGGCAAGGGGAAAGGGCCTAGAGTGCCAGCGGGGGGATCCAAAAAGAGGAAGATCGGGGTTGCTCTGTGAAAAACCACTGCACAGAGCAGTTAAGTATGACATGTTTATTTATTTTTTTTTAAATAACATTTTTCCCTTTACAATCTCTTTAAAGTGGTAGTAAACCCTCCTATCATTTTCAGCCAAGGAAGCTGCCATCTTGGCCTCTGTTTAATCTACAACTGCCATGATGCTGCACATGTGATCAGCTATGACACCAGCCATTGGATGGTTTGACAGTTTGGTTTAGAGCACAACCAATGGGAGTGTTTCATTTCCGGCACATGCCGGAAATATAACTGGTTTTTAAACTGTTAAATGGATGGCTTTACTACCACTTTAAGTATGTGGGAAAAAACGGACACAACATTTTGGAAGTGCAGGTCAATATCTCCAAAAATAACTTGTATACAGTATATAACAGTAAAATCAGGTACAATTTCTACTTCTGATGTATCCAAAGCTGAATAAAAGGTTTAGAATTTAGTTCCACTTTAAGGCAGCTTTTAAAGACTTTGTAGCAAGAAAGAATGTAATACAAAAATGAACAATAGTTTCAAATCTAAGCAAAAACTTCTGGCTGGCAACTGCAAAAAATGTAGGAGGTATACATTATGAGATATTTGGGTAGTAGTCATAACTAAGCAGTGTGTTTCAGAGGAATTCCGTGTTACTTCTTGAATAATTTGGAACTAGCTAGCTTGTATGATATGCTTTTGTGGATCTCAAAGTCAATCCCCTTTATCTAGTGCCCAAGAGACCTGTAATTTCTCACACTGTCCATCCTTATCAGCGAAAGAGCAGACCAGGATTTAATCATGTATAATTACTGACTGCCTAATGACATAATGTACTACATCCATATAATTAGACCAAGAACTGTGCAATCACATCTGTCCTAACAGACCCTTCATTAAACTCTAAACTGTTTAAGAATGCTACTTTCATAAATTCGTATACATATTAAAGTGAGAGGAATGAAGCATACAGCTGATACTTTGCCACTCTAATAAAGTTATTTTTATATATCTGATGCTTAGTTATGGTGTGTAATGCATGAATTGATTACCGTACCTGTGAAATCCTATAGATAGATATGACAGGAATTCTTTAAGTAGCCCCAGATTTTTTCTTGCAGACATCTTTGCAAAATTCCATAATGAATGGCACGGCATGCTGGACATGACTTGCTAGACTCTAACATAAAGCATAATCACTTCTTATAATAGAAACAATTGAAATAAGTCTCTCCAAAGTGTAGCATCTATAATAATTTTTCACTGTGACATTAAACGGTATAAATAATCACTGGCTAACAAAATACACACGTTGGTTGTGCCTTGCTAGATTAACAAAGTATCAAAGTTATATATATAAAATGTTTTGCTGAAAGTTGCAGTTGGTAAATATTTGTCAGGTTGCGGTATTTGGCAATGAAGTAGTAGATGATTTATAGCGGAAAGAAAAAGAGGCGATGGCCCATACATCAAGCCTGCCTCTTCAACCATTCAATTACATGTGCTTTTTGTGACCTGAACATTATGATCGTTAATCTCATTGCATTTCATTTATTTTATTTTAAAGGGTAACAAATAGAAAAAAACAAAACAAAAATAATAATATAGTGTATACAATTGCTTTACAAGTCTTATTGTAATTGAATGTTAATAAAAATGCAGTGCTGTCATTTTCTGTAAAATGCAATGCAATATGTCAACCTAGAGGTGTTCTGTACACAGTTGGTTTACAGAACACCACCCAGAAATGTCATTTTTTGCTTTTGTCATTGGCTTAGTGATTTTTCCAGAAGTCTGCACTGACATACACGTCTGATTTTTGGCATCCCCTGCAACAAAAATGTCTCTTTTTTTTTTGTGAGATACTCCTAAGGCTGGGTTCACAGTAATCCGAGAATGGGACCGACATTAGGAGCACAAGTCGCATTACATCACAAAATCAATGATTCCCTATGAGAGCCGTCTTAACTGGTCCGACACAAGTCAGACCATCTTTGAATAAGGTTCCTCTACTACTTTTGTCCGACTTTGATCCTACTTCAACCCATTGAATGTCACTAAAGTTGGATCATTGTGTTAACTGATATGACTTTGGCATGCGACTTGTGCTCTGAGGATCTTGAAGAGGAACTCCATACCAGGCCCTTCGGTCTGCTAGGGATTTTAAGGGGAACCCCCCACACCAAATTAAAAACGGTGTGGGGCTCCCCCCAAGATCCATACCAGACCCTTGTCCGAGCACGCAGCCTGGCAGGCCAGGAAAGGGGGTGGGGACGAGTGCCCCCCCCCCCTCCTGGACCATACCAGGCCGCATGCCCTCAACATGGGGAGTATGGGTGCTTTGGGGCAGGGGGGGCTTTGCACCCCCACCCCAAAACACCTTGACCCTATGTTGAGGACAAAGGCCTCTTCTTGACAGCCCTTGTTGGTTGTTGGGGTCTGCGGGCGGGGGGTCCTATCGTTATCTGGAAGCCCCCTTTAACAAGGGGGGCCCCCAGATTCCGGCTGCCCACCCTATGTGAATGAGTATGGGTACCCCCACCCATTCACCTAAAAAAAAAAAAAAAGGGTTAAAAAAAAAACACACTACACAGGTTTTTCTCTTTTGCCGGGTCCTCAGGATGACGTCAGCAGCTGGCTCCGCCCCATGTCGATGTAAGTCAACGCACAGCGCAGAGACCTCATTCGTGCGGGAGATCGCGTTTGGTCAACATGGGAAGAAGAACAGAGGGAGAAGACCCGACAAAAGAGCATAAGACGCCACGGAGAGGGAGAAGAACCAGCAGAAGAAAGAAGACCCTGCAAAAGAGCACAAGAAAGAAGACACCGGAGAGGGGAGAAGAAATTGGAGGGAGAGGACATCGGAGCTGATTTAATAAAATACTTTAAAAACCTGTGTAATATGTGTTTTTTTTTTTTTTTTTTACACTTTTTTAGGTGAATGGGTAGGGGTACAATGCTCATTTACATAGGGTGGGGGCCCCGAATCTGGGGGCCCCCTTGTTAAAGGGGGATTCCAGATACCGATAAGCCGCCCTGCCCGCAGACCCTGACAACCACCGGCAAGGATTTTCTGGAAGAGGCCCTTGTCCTCATCAACATGTGGACAAAGCACCCATACTCCCCATGTTGAGGGCATGCGGACTGTTATGGTCCGGGGGGGGGGGGGTGGGTGCTCGCTCGTCCATACCAGACCAAAGGTATTTTTTTTTTGTCGGATAGTGTGAATCCAGCCTAAAGGGAAATCACGTCTAAAAGGATGCAGGCCCTGCAACTTTCCTCATTAGAGCCCTGCAGGCACAGCAGCTGATTGATAATTACAGAACCATTGCCATACAGATTCACTTTGCACATGGATACAGACAAACAACCATACCTGCAGCATAGCAAAAGGTAGGCATTTGCAATAAAGTTTGTTAAAAATCCCTGCAATGTACATAGATCACCCAGAGGGGAATGTTTTTTTTCTCAACAAAAAAGTTGATACTCTTTAAAGTTACATTGTTTTTAATTCTTATATTTCATCCAGTTGCTTTAGACATGTTATTGTTTTATATTAAAGTGTTACTAAACCCAGAACCCTGTATTCAGTACATCTGGTCTCCCACAGTACACAGAACATGGAAATGCAATAGTTTTAAACTGCTAAATACTTTCTCATCAGCATTTAAAGCATTCTTGTGACTTCTATTAGTGTCTGGTTAAAGCTTATATAGTTTTCATATTCCAATGGCTGTCCTATGAGGCTGCAGGACCCCTGACCCTCTGTCTGGACTGTGCTGATTCGCCCTACCTGTGCTGATCACATGTACTCTCCCAAGAAAAAAAAGACCTCTCAAGCAATACATACCAAACAGAGCATGTGCAGCTTGCCCCCTAGCCTCTGTACTATGCGGAGATGGTTTGGGGACTCTGGAAGAGGGGGAGGATCAGAGGAGGATCAAACCATCTTTTTACACAATGCATAGCATTAATTCCTTAGGTTCCACTGTGAGTATAACAAGCATGCTTTACTGCATAGACAGACTGATTTTACTGTTGTGGGTTTAATCAAATTATAAACCTACAGATCAATTTTACACATACAGTCAATGTGTCTTTTTTGAAGGATGGGTACACACAAACACCACCAAATATATTCCTGAGCTCTCCCTTCTAAAAAGGTCTAATAACTGAAAAATCTGCTGGAAATATGCACTGGAGTCATTTCTTGCGATTATCAGGCAGTTTCTGATCTGCTGGAGATAAAGAAGTATTTATTTATGAATCTTTCTGAGCCTATGTTATGTGCCAGGTGAAAGTGCACCTGCAGCATTTTTACCCTATCGACAGATGAATATATTGGCAGGTGTTGCTGGAAGAACATCTACTCATGTCATTTTCAGGGAAATACTTTCTCTTCTATGGCCAGCATACCAGTATGTTGAATTTGAGCACTGAACCCTTGTTGCATATCATGGGAACATCTCCACTTTCCCATTGTTCTTTGATCCTGGTACAAATATAAGCTGGTTCTTCATGCAGCATTTACAAAGCGCTGATGTGCATTTCAGATGAAAAATGGACCTTCCACCATCCGATCATTCCTGCAAAAAGACTCTCGCATTACACAGTAAAAACTGTTTTGGGCTGCAGTGAAACCTGTTTTTTGGCTGTCATTTCAGATACAGTTGTGCTCAAAAGTTTGTATACCCTGGCAGAAATCGTGAAATTTTGGCATTGATACTGAAAATATGACTGATCGCGCCAAAAAAACTGTCTTTTAATTTAAAGTGCGAGTAAACTCCCATGTATGATTTTTACCTATAGGTTAGCCTATAATAAGGCTTACTTATAGGTACAATAAATATCTGCTAAACGTTGACCATTTAGGAGAGATTTACCTGGTGACATCACTGGCACATGCACTCTGAATGAATGGCATACCGGCGCTGTTCCTTCAGAGTCGTGCCATAAACAGCGACTCCTGCGCGCATGCGAGGGAGTGACGTCATTGTGAGCTCGGCCATTCATATCGCCGAAGCTTGCGAACCCAGAAAGAAGACCGGGAAGAAGATGGAAGGGCCTTCAGTGATGACAATGTGTTGCTGGAAGGCTTTGTTTTATCGCAAGTCTGTCATAATGGGCTACTATGCAATGCATAGTAGCCCATTATGACTTAAACTGCCCAGGACCTGATATTTTTTTTTTTTTATTCAGTTTACTACCACTTTAAGGATCGTGATCTTATGAAGCCATATATTATCACATAGTAGTTTGGGTCCTTTTTAAATCATAATGATAAAAGAAATCACCCAAATGGCCCTGATCAAAAATTAACATACCCCGGAATGTTTGGCCTTGGTACAGACACACAAGGTGACCAACACAGGATAAGTGGCAATTAAAGGTTAATTTCCCACATCTTTAGCTTTTTAACTGTTCCCCGACCATCCGCCATTGACGGTGGCAGTATGGCTCTTCCTCGCGAACCATCGTCGCCTGTCGGCGGGCGTGGGAGCGCATGTTGTGGATGCGCTTGTGCACTCAGTGTGTAGTGGGGGAGCCAGTGAGCGTGTGGGGCGGACTCTATGACCACTGGCCACCCGCTATCGCTCCTCGCCAGTGACAGAACAGGGATCCATGAGTGTAAACAAATGGATCCCTGTTCTGACATGGGAGAAGAGAGTGATCGATCATTATGTTCCCTGTATATGGGAGCAGCAATCACTCTCCTTCCCCACTCATCCCAGCCCCAATACAGTTAGAACACTGTGACAGGGAGCACATTTAACCCCTTGATTGCCCCTTAGTGTTAACCCCTGCCCTGCCAATGACATTTACACAGTAATCAGTGCATTTTCAATGGTTCCAAAAAAAGTGTATAATTTTTTTTGTTTTTTTTCAAAATCGTCGCTCTTTGTTTATAGCACAACAAATAAACACCACATAGGTGATCAAATACCACCAAAACAAAGCTCTATTTGTAGGAAAAAAGGATGTCAATTTGGGTACATCGTCGCACGACCACGCAATTGTCAGTTAAAGTGACGCAGTGCCGAATCGCAATATGTGCTCTGGTCAGGAAGGGGGTAAATCCTTCCGAGGCTGAAGTGGTTAAATTGCAATTAGTGTCTGTACAAATAGTCGATAGCCCTCACATGGATGCACTGAGCAAGCTAGATACTGGGCTATGGGGAGCAGAAAATAACTAGCAATAGACCTGCTGTCAGGGTTGGGCTCAGCCCTTCCTTCTCAGAGCCCTAGGTGCTCAGCTGCCAGTTAATGGCCAGTACTCTTCATTCCACAGTGTCTCACCTGGTCTTCATTTCCTGCTCGTCGGCTAGCCCTGCTAGCTATTTAAACTGCCTGGATCATATCCCCTGTGCCTTCTCCGGGTCAACATATCTGGATACTCTCTGCTGTGTTTTCCTGTTAAAGACATTGCTTGGTTGGCTTCCCTTCTGGTTCCTAATCCTGTTTTCTGCCTCTACTATGCTGATCTCTAGATTCCTGTTTCACTGGCTTGTTCAGGTTACCCCCTCTGGTTACCGAACTCTGGTTATGTTTTGACTACGTTTGCTCTGTTTATACTATTTTATTAAAAAGTGTGATTTTTACTGCACTTCTGTCTCAATCTGATTCATGGTTCCTGACACCTGCATAACAAGGTAACGGAATGTCATAAACACAGAAAAGCATCTAAAAAGATATCAAAAGCCTTGAATATGCCAGCCAGTACTGTTCAATCAAGAAGTGGAAAATTTCAGATCTCTTGATGCCAAGCCAAGGTCAGGTAGACCAAGAAAGATTGCAGCCACAACTCCTAGAAGAATTGTTTGGGATAGAAAGAAAAATCCACAGGTAACCTCAGGAGAAATACAGGCTGCAATAAAAAAAGAGTGGTTGTTTCAAGGTGCATAATACAACAATACTTGAGCAAAAATCAGCTGCATGATCAAGTTGCCAGAAAGAAGCCCTTACCGTGCAAATGCCACAAAAAAGCCTGGTTACAATATGCCCGACAACACCTTGACACACCTCCATAAGTGCTATGCTTGGAGAGGTGTCAACAAGGCCTATAGCGACAAGAATACCATCCCCACTGTGAAGCATGGTGGTGGCTCACTGATATTTTGGGGGTGTGAGATGTGCAGCACCTGAAACTACGGATACTGGAAGCCTGTGCTAGCATTTCTCCTGCGGTGTTGCTATCAGTGCGTGAAGAGTGGGAGAAGAGGGTTGCATTGACAATCCAACACAATGGCCAGCACATTGAACACATTTTATAAGTGGTCAGAAACTTGTAAATAACTCATGAAAGAATAAAGTTACGTTAAAACCAAGCACACCATTGTTTTACTTGTGAAATTCCCAATAAGTTTGATGTGTCACATGACCCTCTTCCTATTGAAAAAACAAAAGTTGGATTCAAAATGGCCGACTTCAAAATGGCCACCATGGTCACCACCCATCTTGAAAAGTTTCCCCCCTCACATATACTAATGTGCCGCAAACAGGAAGTTAATATCGCCAACCATTCTCATTTTATTAAGGTATATCCATATAAATGGCCCACCCTGTACATTAATATTGTGCCATTAATTTATACTGGGTGAGTGGTGGATTTGCTTTAAAGCATATCTAAACCCCAAAACATTAGTGTAAATATTTGCAGTTTACCAGGTTTTAGAAGGGGTGGCTACATTTGCTTTCATTTTTTAGGCGAAGAACATTTTCAGTAAGTACAGAAAATACCTAGCGAACATGAGAACAAATCTGCTCAGTAATGATGTCATATAGTTCATATTTTGTTCAGCCCTGCCTGTGACCACACCCCTCTGACTCGTTTCAGCCTGATTGGGCTTAATCGCAGAGGTACTACCACAATTGTCTAATTGGGGTGAATGCATCTGAGGGGTGTGGGTATGATCAGCGACTATCCAGAAAGCTAGTTTGGCTGAATTAAAAAAAAAACATTGGTGTGACATCATCATGGTTTTCATGCTTGTTAGGCTTTTTCTGTATTTGTTGAAAATGTTCTTAGCCTGAAAAGTGAAAGCTAATTTAACCTCTTGGCACCGACAGCAAGTGGGCCATGGCGCCAAGCGGTCGCATATTTGCGCGCACTATTACAAAACAGCTGTGCCAAGAGCACGCACCCTGCGTACTCCCAGCGCAGTTACCAGCGGCTAACGGAAAGCTCCTGATCGCTGTTTGCAATTGGGAGCTTTCTGATCATGTGGCAGCCAACCACTTAAAGTGGCTGTAAAGTCTCCTGGTTTTTCACCTTAATGCACTGTATGCATTAAGGTGAAAAACCTTTTAAGTGCAGCAGCCCCCCCAGAGCCCCCCTTTACTTACCTGAGCCCGAACCGATCCCGCTTCGGGAACAAGCCTTGTCCCTCTAGCTGCCGGCTCCGGTCCTCATTGGATGGATTGATAGCAGGGGAGCCATTGGCTTCCGCTGCTGTCAATCAAGTCCAGTGACGTGGGGGGCGGGGCCGAGTCCCGCTGTATGTGTGAATACACGCAACAGCAGGTCTCAGGAGCGCATGGGTGACAACCAGGGAAAGCGCTTTTCTAGCGGGTCACGGAGAAGATGAGGATCGGAGCCCCACTGTGCAAAACCACTGCACAGAGGAGGTGCGTATAACATGTTTGTTACTTTAAAAAAATAAAATGGGAACCTTTACAATCACTTTAAGGACCAAGCCTATTTTTGACATTTGTCGTTTACAAGTTAAAATCAGTTTTTTTGCTAGAAAATTACTTAGAACCCCCAAACATACATATATCGTTCAGACACCCTAGAGAATAAAATGGAGATTATTACAATACTTTGTCACACCGTATTTGTGCAGCGGTCTTCTAAACGCAATTTTTTTTTTTAAATACACTTTTTTGAATTAAAAAATAAAACAGTAAAGTTATCCCAATTTTTTTCTCTTTATTGTGAAAGATAATCTTACGCCAAGTAAATTAATACTCAACATGTCATGCTTCAAAATTGCGCCCGCTCGTGGAATGGCGACAAATTTTTGCCACGTAATATCCATAGGCGACATTTAAAAATTTCTACAGGTCACTAGTTATGAGTTACAGAAGAGGTCTAGTGCTAGAATTATTTTATTATATTATTATAAAATGTTCTAACGATCGTAGCGACACCTCATGTGTGGTTTGAACACCGTTTACTACTGTGGTGGCGACTTGCGTATGCATTTGCTTCTGCGCGTGAGCACTGAGGGACGGGGCACTTTAAAAAAAAAAAAAAAAAAAATCTTATTTTTTATTTTTACACTGCCCCTTTTAAAAAAAAAAAAATTTTGGATCACTTTTATTCCTATTGCAAGGAATGTAAACATCCCTTGTAATGGGGGAGCGTGACCGGAAGTGGGATATGAGCGGACGCTTTTCGTTTGAGCTCCGGGGAGAACTCCCAATAATCCTGCCTAATCCTGCGAATCTGCTTGCTCTATAGACAATTCTTTACTACCCTGCTGTAGCCTGGACGGAGAGGCAACTAAATCAACCTATATTGAGTCCCACAGTGGATGGGTCAGCGGAGAAAGAAGCAACCACCGCCCAGACCATCCGGCATGAACACGAGATCGCAAGATGGCCATCCTCTCCGGCCCCGCGCCCGTCTCCTGCCTCCACTCCCGAGTTGTTCGGGGACGAGATGGAGCACTCCCAAGCTTCTGGAGCACTGGGCGAAGACCCACCGGAAACCCCGCCGCAAGATGCTTCAGCGATCGGAGCGCAGGGAGAACAGCGGGATCTCACACTGGCGGATGTGATGGCCGCCATTAAGGTAAACCACGCGGTTCTGCTGGGGAAGGTGGAGGAGATAAAACTGGACTTTACAATGCTAAGACAGGACGTCCGTAAGATAAGAGAGAGGGTGGAGGAGACGGAGAATTGGATCAGCACACTAGAAGACACGATTAACCCCTTACCCCCCAAGATGGCGGCCTACCACAATAAACTTCAGACCCTGGAAGATAAAACGGATGATATTGAAAATAGACTCCGCAGGAACAACTTGCGTGTGGTGGGCCTACCGGAAAAAGTAGAGGGCCCCGACCCTGCGGCCTTCCTGGAAAGCTGGTTGGTACAGGAGTTTGGTAGAGACTGTTTTTCCACCTGCTTCGTTATAGAGCAGGCTCATAGGATCCCGGGCAAGCCCCTACCCTCGGGACATCCCCCGCGCCCAATGATCCTACGTCTTCTAAACTATTGGGACAGAGATGCGGCCCTCCGGGCGGCCAGAAACAGAGACTGCCTCCGTATCAACAATGCGGTGGTCTCCCTGTTCCCGGACTACTCGGCACCAGTCAGGAAGCAGCGGGCGCAGTTTCAGGCTGTCAAACAGAAGCTAAGGGAATATGCCCTTCCATATGCCATGCTGTTTCCGGCTCGCTTGAGTTACCCATCAAGGTCAGACACATTTTTTTACTACCCCGGAGACCACCCTGTCCTGGCTGGAGTCCATTCGCCACTCCCTGAGGGCACCTTCCTCCCCAGCCCCGACTTGAATTATTTCTTCAGGAGCCCTGGATCTGAATGTGAAGGTGGCTGGAGTCCTCATACTCTCAACCTTTAAACTGACTGAGGAGCTGTTTCTACAGATACCTGGTCCTCTCCACACGCTGGTATACCCGTCTCCCGGCTGTTGTCTGAACTAAGCAAGCAGGTTCCCCTTTTATTTTTCTCCCTTGCAGGGAGAAGTTCTCCCCCTAGAAGACTCGTATACATTTCTTTTTTCTTTTTCACCCCGTTGTTCTATCTCTTGACTGTGGTCACAGTACCTTTTTTTTCTTCTCGTTTAGGGAATAAGCCCGCTCTGAGTTTTTTTTTTAATGAGCTGGGCAGGGTGGTTGATCCCACTGTTACAGGGATCGCTGTTCTTTTTTGGCTGTTTTTTTTTGGAACTTTTCAAGAGACAATGCTCCCCACCAAATCTTTTTTCAATGTATGTTGCTCTGTGTGATTGATTGGTTGAATGTGTGTGTCACGAATGTAGGTTGTATGGTATTTAGTTCTCTCTGCAGATACATGATACCATCAGAGGAGGTCGCTAAAGGGGTAAGTTACAAGGCACTGCTATTAGGTGACTTTGATCTCCTGGAATGTGCGGGGGTTGAACTCCAAATTTAAGCGTGCAAAACTGTTTGAATACCTTAAAGCACATCAACCTCATCAACCTCATATATTATGCCTCCAAGAGACACACCTGATGGGCTCTAGAGTGTTGGCTTTAAAAAAACACTGGGTGGCGTGGGCTATGCACGCTACCTATTCTACCTTCGCTAGAGGGGTTTCTATTCTAGTTCGCAGGGGCCTCCCCTTTGTGTGTGAGCAGGTCATCTCTGACTCACAGGAGAAATATGTTATCATAATGGCAACCATACACGCCACACTAGTTGTGTTGGTGGGAATCTATGCCCCCCCAACTATGGTACAGGCAACCTTAACGGAGGTCTCGCTTGGCCTGGCCGGGCTCCCTCACTGCCCAGTTCTCCTTTTCAGAGATTTTAATGCGGTGATGGACCCTGTGCTGGATAGGCTGAGGCCCGTTCAAGGGGACAGCAAGGTCCTGCGTGATTGGTATGCTGCTTACAATTTCATAGATATATAGCGTCTGAGATTTCCGGGAGTTAGGAAATACTCATGTCAATCCCTATCATATAGAGCTATGTCTCGTATAGATTATATGCTTGCCTCACCCGGGGCTTTGCCCTGGATGGGGGAAGTTTGCTACCTACCTCAGGCTATATCGGATCATACCCCCATGAAAGTGGAATTGCACTTAGGGCATAGGCCCACTTTTAGACTTTGGAGGCTGAGCCCGCTATGGGCATCTACAGAAATCATAAGAGATAGGGTCAAATGTGAACTAATAGAATACTGGAAACATAATCTGGGAGATCCGACGAATGGGTCCTCTGTGACCCGTGCCTGGGACGCCTTTAAAGCAGTGGCCCGAGGCTCGTATATAAACCATATAGCAACCCACCGAGTAGAGACCCGTAGGTCTACACTGGTGCTGGAACAGGCTCTGAGTACAGCAAAAGCGGAATATATAGAATCTCCCTCCCCCTCCTCTCAGTCAGCGGTGGCGATGGCCCATAGGGCTCTCCAACTGCATCTAGTGGAAGAGACAAAAAAAAAACAATTGTATTTGGCAGCCCGACTCCATGACCATGGGGGGAAAAATGGGAAAATGTTAGCCTACCTGGCTCGTACAATCTCACCAGATGTTGCAATACCGGCCATAAAATTACAAAATGGAGAGGTGTCTACTGAACCCCTTCTTATTAATAATACATTTGCCAGGTACTATCAGGATCTATATGCAGATGCTGGGGACCCACCAGAGGATACCTACGTGTCATTCTTTGACCCTTTACAAATTCCTCGCTTGACTGATGAGAATAGACGACTATTAGATA
Source organism: Glandirana rugosa (assembly GCA_018402905.1). Classification (NCBI taxonomy): domain Eukaryota; kingdom Metazoa; phylum Chordata; class Amphibia; order Anura; family Ranidae; genus Glandirana; species Glandirana rugosa. The sequence continues at coordinate 941,429 of BLSH010518945.1, read as the reverse complement.
AACCCCTGTCAGTAGAAGAGATCACGCTTGCGATTCGCTCGCTCCCATCTAATAAAACGCCGGGTTTAGACGGGCTCCCAGTGGAATGGTACCAAATATACGAGGAACTGCTAACTCCCTATCTTCTAAAACTATATAATGGTGCAAGGGAGCAGGGAAGTCTACCCCCATCTCTGATGGAAGTGACTCGTATCGCCCTATTTCTTTATTGTCTTGTGATGTCAAGATATTAGCTAAACTGCTGGCCCTTAGATTGAATAAGGTAATATTGTCCGTGATAGGACCTGATCAATCTGGTTTTATGCCTAGGAGAAGCACTTTTGACAATATCAGACGCCTGTATCTACATATCAATGGAGCGGCACGTCATGAGCGCAGTGGTCTAGTCCTGGCATTAGATATTAGAAAGGCCTTTGATACGGTTAAATGGTCTTTTTTGTGGGAGACACTGTCCAGGTTTGGTTTTGGAGACACTTTTATCCAATGGGTCGGCCTCTTGTATACCAACCCTTGTGCCAGGGTTCGCACAAATAAAGATGTGTCTCCGATTTTTTTTCCCTCTGGCAGGGTACTCGCCAGGGATGCCCCCTCTCCCTCCTTCTTTTTGCTCTGGTGATGGAGATGCTGGCCATCTCCATTAGACAGACCACGGAGGTGGGGGGGATCCGGTGGGGCCTGCTGGAGGAAAAGATATCGTTATATGCGGACGACGCCAAGAGTCTACTTGGATGGAGAGGAGGCCTCGTTCTGTGGCCTCATGAGGGTGGTTGAGGAATTCGGAGCAGCCTCAGGTCTTGAGGTCGGCTGGGACAAATCAGTGGCCTTCCCAGTGGGCCCTCTAGGAGATTATGCTTATCTACAATCCTCTCGTTTGCAGATTTCCCAGACCTTTAGATATCTCGGCGTCAATATTTCAGTAGACTTTTCGCAATATGAGTCCCTCAATATCTCCCCAGTAGTGTCCCAGATGGAATTGCGGCTCCGCACCTGGATGTCCCTACCCCTAAATTTAATTGGCAGAATCAGTATACTGAAGATGATTTTCCTCCCCAAATTATTATATCTTTTGCGTGCCTCCCCAGTCTTCCTTCCTAAACGTTTATTTCATCAAATTGACACCTTGATGTTCCATTTATTTGGAATAGTGCACATCCACGGATGGCCAGATCATCTCTCCAGGCTTCGGCTGCGAGGGGTGGTCTGGCCTGCCCGGATTTTTATAATTATTTTTTGGCCTCTCCGTTAGCCTATATACATAACTGGTTTCAGTTGGAATCCCGTGCTCCTTCTACTGCCCTCCTGGGGGCCATGGTGGGGGGCCCGTTTGGGCTTAAGGATGTGGTGTTTTGCCGGAAAACAACCTCCTGCAGTAGACTTTCCCCTATGGATGTGGGGTTCCTGACGTGGATTGTGGTGGGGACAAAGTTGACGAGTGCTGATGCATCCCTCCCAAAAAATGCCCCATTATGGCATAATGCCAACTTTGGGGACCTGTACCAGCATCCTGATACATCGTGGTGGATAACCAAGGGTATTATATATGTGAATCAAGTGTATGAGGGGGGTCGTTTTTATCTCCTTTGATATGTTAAAGGAACGGACAAATATAAACAACAAGTTTTTCTTTAAATATCTCTTACTGAAACATGCAGTTCAAACACAGTTTGGTGGACAGAGAGTGGAGCTAGGGGTGACCCCTTTGGAGAGAGTTATGGCTGATCCGTATGTGGATAAGCTGGTGACTACGCTGTATGGTGTCCTGCAGGCAGCTGGCCCCCATCCGTTTGCAGCCTCGTGCGTGAGATGGCAAAAATATATCCCTGATCTTGCAGATGAGAGTTGGGAGGAGGTCACTGATTCATGCATGCAGGACATCATCAGCACGGCAGACAAACTCACACACTTTAAATGTATTCACCAATTGCACTATACTCCTGACAAATTGAACAAAATGAGAGCCGAAGAGTCCATTTCATGCCCCAGGTGTGGTGAGATCTCTGCAAATGTAATACATATGTTCTGGTCATGCCCGGGCTAAATACAGTTCTGGTCTGAACTATTTGACATGCTCACTACGAACTTTGACCTCGCGGCCCCCAGGACCCCAGAGGTAGCCCTCCTGGGAGTGTTGGATGAATATGTACCCAGAGTGCATAAACGTATCATGTTTCGGCTGATCTTTTTTTATGCAAAGAAGACGTTGTTACTTCACTGGAAACCACATACCTCCCCCACCCTTGCTTATCTATGTCGGTTGATCAATCAAGCACTACCGATCAACAAAGTTATTTACAAGGGTCGGGGATGTGGGAAAAAATTCGCCAAAATTTGGCAAGCATGGCTGGATAGCTCCGTTACAGGGTCAGCAGACGTGACGCCCTCACAGGTATCCTCTTAGATGTTGGTCCACCACTCCTCCTTAGGTATGCGGAGAACACACTAGAATGTATGAATGGATGGATGAATGAGGTATGAATGCTATATATATGCCGAATATAGTTCTTGGAACTAGAGCTGAGTAGTATGGGAAGGGAGCCTGCTTTGTTTTGTTTTGTTTGTTGTTTTGTTTGTATTTTATTTACTTATTTTAAGAGTGAGTACATATGATGTGTCAGGCCTGGCCGATGTGATACCCACCTTAATAACAGACCTTAAGGGCTCTGCGTAGCCTATTATTATGCCATGAATGTTAATGGCACTTGTATACACAGTTCTATGCAAATGTTTTGTGTAAGTATTGAAAAATGCAAAATAAACACCTTTTAAAAAAAAATAAAAAAAAACATCCCTTGTAATAGAGAAAAGCATGACAGGGCCTCCAAAAAGGGGGTCAAAAGGACAACAGATCTCACATTTACACTTAAAAGAAAAAAAAAGAATGTGTTTTGTAAACGTATCTTGACACATATGTTCACGGTAATTGTAAGTACCGTATTATTATCCGATGCGTCTCGGGAATTCCAGACAATAATTCCACCCATAGTGTAGCCGGTCCGGACTGTGTAGTATACATGAGTGAGAATTTTATTCATTTATTTTATGTTTGTTTTGTTGTTTGTTTTGTTTTGTTTCGTCCGAGGGAAGGGTATGATGAGTCGAGATCAAGGTTCTTG
>BLSH010518945.1:863354-886665 GCA_018402905.1 Glandirana rugosa | reverse complement strand
TCAGTGCTCACAGTCATTGGCTACAAGGGCGGATCGGATGCTGGTTTTCCAGCATGCCCATTTGGTAAAAGCCAGTCATTCAACCTGCTTCTGTGTCTTTATCTCAACACTTTGTGGTTTTAGAGGTCAACCTGGTATGGGAGAAATCCAGACAAACATAGGAAGGGCATCAACTTGGTTTTGTTGAGAACTAAACCCAGGGCTGTAGCACCATGGGAAAACAGGTGTGTAGGCACTACAAGCTTCCCACATAACAGCTCCGCCTGGTGCTTAGCCCTTGTGGCTGCCAACACCTCCAATATAACAGAAAAAGAGTCATGACGAAGGATTAACGTCTGAAATGCGTAGGTTGTTTTTACTGCATTGTACATGTTTTTTCAATAAATAAATACTATTTTTTGGATGTCATCCTGAGTACCAACCATCCCTTTCCTTATTCAGGGCTGTAACACAGCATGTGAATAGTGCAAAGTTCTAAATGCTCCAAGAATCATTCAAGTGAATCTGGTGAGGTGCTTTTTAAAGAGGAGGTCCAGCCCCGACGAAAAAAATTACTGTAGCTGCTCACTTTTAATATTCAGGATATTGGCACTCCAGCCGATGTTTCCATTGGCTCTCAGGTGCTGCTGCCGCCATTGTCTATAAGGGAAACCTGAGGTTGCAGGAAAGAAAATGTAATAATTTATGTCTTGCTTTACTCTCTTTACTCAGTCACCTTTTTCTTTTATCTTTTAATTGCACCCCAGTCATCCTTAAGCTTGGGCTCTGAAGCCATATAATGGTTGTCTGGTTGGTTGTAAATTGTCTATATTATTTTGTCTGCATCTGCTACTTTTTGACCTGTACTATACCACTGGCCTGTATCTTGTTCAGCACTGTAGTAGGCTACCTTGTGAAAATAATAAAAATCGTTGAACAGAGAAAGTTCCTAAGCTTTTAAAAGCATTTACGCCACAAAACAATCATGCATCTTTTTCAGTTTTTGCTGCCTTATGCTATCCTCACTGATGCTGCACATTTTTAAAGAAAGGTTATGTTGACACTGCTGCATTATTCAGCATGCTGGTGTGAACTCATTTCTCAGTGACACTCTGACAAGTATTTCAAAAATTCAGTGGCATCAATGCAAAAATATGATGACAGTGCTATGAATAACTTTATAACCAGACTGATGTTAAGTGACAAGCAGTATATGTACCTTACTCCAGCATTGTCATGTCAACTCTTAAGTACATCCTCACAGTGCTAGCTGCTTGATGACTCAGATGTGAACTTTCCTTGTGGAAACTTTTACAATTTATGGTTTACAATAAGTAATAGTATCCCAATATATAACTAATTCGTCTGGGAACTTTTTAACACTATACTCATTTCTTGCATTTGTAATATACACATAAACATTAATCCAGCAGACTGATGTGTCCCTTAATGTGACGTCTGTAACTATAGAAAAGTTATGAGTACGTATAAACTGGCTTGGCTGAAGATGTTTTATTTTAATCTTAACGCTTCTCGCCAAATTTTTTTTTATAGTTCATTTTCAGGATTTGTTTTTTTTCTGTTTTTATTGAATAACCTGAATTACACTGCTTCAGGTGTAACTGACGAGGGCATTGCTACGTAGAGTAGCTAACTCAACTGTCACCTATTTATTGAATCAAGGCACCCTGATCATGCATGTTATGTTATAATAAGTATATTCATATCAGTGTGGAGCACTGGACCACTTTATTCTGCGTATTGATCAAAGATTAAAGCATAACTCCATGAAAACATTTTTTCTCCAATGCAGTAGAGCTGCACAGCACGGGTTAACTGCTCGTTTTGTCTCTTGACGTCAGGAACAGTCCATTTACAAGACCAGTGATACAAACAGTGAAAAAAATTGGCGCTACTTCACTTTAGCTTAAATATGTGACCATATAAACTCATTCAGTGTTACATGTGATCCTTTTAGTGAACCAGAAGAAAAACAAAAAAACAAAACAATTGGCTGAACAATAAGTACGGCAATAAAAGTCTCTACACTATCAATGAAAATTATTAGACCATAAATAGAAGTTCCATAGTCATGAAGTCTTCTAAATAGAAAAAGTCCAATGACCGTGCAGAAAGATTTCTAAAAAATGTTATGTGATATCCTTTTGAATCGTGCTTCACCATAAATCCACACCGAGTAAAATTCAAACTCACCAGACCATAAAGGTTAAATCGCTTTTGATCAATTAATATTGTCCACGTCACTTCCGGTAGCGATTGTTCCGACGAGAGGGGAAGTGGAACACATGCGAAGGAGAGTGAGGAACTGTTAATGCACAAAGGTAAAACCCACAGATGCTCATATATTTGGTGCTGATTTAACAATTTCAGCCCCGGAAGGATTTCCCCCTTTAGGACCAGAGCATGCGTCGTTTTAACTGACAATTGCGCGTTCGTGCGATGTTGTACCCAAACTAAATTTGCGTCCTTTTTTTCTCACAAATAGAGCTTTCTTTTGGTGGTATTTGATCACTTCTGCATCATTTCTGAATGCCGCTATAAACAAAAAAATAGTGACAATTTTGCAAAGAAAAAAACCTATTTCTTACTTTTTGCTAAAATACACATCAAAAAAAAATATATAAAAAAAACATTTTTTTTTTCATCGGTTTTGGCCGATATATATTCTTCATATTTTTGTTAAAAAAAAATCACAATCTGCGTTTATTGATTTGGTTTGCGCAAAAGTTGCCGCGTTTACGAATGATGAGAATTAATTTCTGGGGTTTTTATATTTTTTTTATTTTTTACTAGTAATGGCGGCGATCTGCGATTTTTAGCGGTACAGCGATATTGCAGCAGACATGTCGGACCATTTTGACACTTTTTTGGGACCATTGGCATTTATACAGCGATCAATGCTATGAAAATGCATGGATTACTGTGTAAATGTCATGGCAGTGAAGGGGTTAACCTGGAGGGGGCGCTCTAAGAGTTAACTGTGTTCCCTGTGTTCTAACTGTATGGGGGTTGGGCTGGCTGGGGGAGGGGAGTGATCACGGCTTCCATATACAGGAAGTCTGTGATCTGAACGGAGATCCGTGTTTACACACACGGACCTCCATTTTCTCACTGCGGGGGAGCCATCACGGGTAGCCGGCGGAGATAGAGTCCCAAACACAGTGAGCGTGCGAGCGGGCCTCCGGCGGTGCGCGCTCACAATGCTAGTTATCGCGGCCGCCGTCAGGTGACGGCAGTTTGCGATAATGAGCCACTTTGCCACCGTCAATCCACGGCGGGCGGTCGGCCGGCAAGTGGTTAAGCGCCACAACCCTGTAAGTGTGCATTTGACTTGTTTTTATTTGTGTACCGTTTGGGTAATAAACATATTGCGCGATGATACAACATTTTTTTCTTGAGCCTGATTATATGGAGATCCCATCGGGAGTTGTAAAGAAGGAAACATAGGCTTTGCCCAAAGAAAGTTCGGTGCCACTTGTTGCAGTATGGTGCAACACAAAGACCCAAAGAATCCATATTAATTGATCAAAAGCGATTTAACCTGTTTGTATCACTAGTTTGGTTAGGTGTTTTTTTACAACCAGAAAAAAAAGGCAGCCGTTTTCACTTATTCTACTATTAACTGGGGCGTCATCACTGCATCAAACTGACAACCTGATAATTCCATTTACAAGACCATTGCTCTGCTGCCGGGATGGGGGAGCGGGGTTGTGCAAAGCGTCAAGAACCACTCTTGCAATCGACGGATTAGGTAAGTATATCTCCACTCTGAAATCCTCCTAAACAAAAATGAGCAGTTAACCCATGCAGTGTGGGCACAGCCTCACTGCATGGGAGAAACATTTTTTTTCTTAAAGGCCCAATATACGTGGGTTCCCTTAAAGTGGGAGTTAACTCCCATGTGTGATTTTTACATATAGGTAAGCTAAGTCTTATAATAGGCTTACCTATAGGTACTGTAAATATCTCTTAAACGTGCACCGTTTAGGAGTAATTTACTTTAGCTGCAGCCGGTGATGTCACCGGCACATGCGCTGTGAAGGAATGGCATACCCATGCTGTTCCTTCAAAGCTGTGCCGTAAACAGCGACTCCCATGTATGCAATGCCATTGCCTCCTCGGCCAATCAGATAACCGAAGCCCGTGAACCAGGAAAGAAGACCGGGTAAAGATGGAAGCTCCTTCAGCAGTGACAGCACACCGCTGGAGGGCTTTGTTTTCAGGTAAGTCTGTCATAATGTGCTAGTATGTGATGCTTAGTAGCACATTATGGCACAAACTGCCTGGGGCCCAATTTTCTTTTTTAATGAAGTTTATTACTGCTTTAAAGCAACTCTCCAGTGGACAAATGCCATAAACCAACTCCTATCTCATGTCTCAGCCCAAAAATTCATGGAAGAAAGTGCCAAGCACAAGGTATGTGCAAGGCCAGAATAAATTGTTTTCAATGATGTGTACTGAAAAAATGACCAACTCATTTTGAGTACTCCTACATGTATAAATTGCAAATACCAGTTAAAAGATGTAAGCTACATAGTTACCGGGTAGGTTTGTGAACCCCCACTAACCTCCTCACTCAGTTTTGCTGTACAAGGGGACATTATTGAGTTGATTACTTTCATTACCATTATTAATCTGGAAATGCTGATACCTGCTTTTTAAGGAAATGGGATTTGCAAGGCTTTAAAACTATAATATATAACACTTTTTATATTCATTACAGTCATTTCGTTTATTAATGTATAAAATTGGTGCAGTGTAGAAAACTGATGATTGTTATGCATTATAAATACTTCCTGACAAGTCTTTATAGTATATCTGTTACATTTTTAGAAATTTGTGCTGGAAAAGAGGTGATTCCTTCTCCTGAAGCTGTTTGATCTGAATGTGCCATTTCTTATTCTGGTAAAATCTAAGGCTGGCCATGGATGGGCAAACATCTCGCTAGGGAAAATGGGTATTGTAAATTCTGCCTGGAACAGTGACAATTGGAACCTATATGTGCGGCGACGGGTTTGATCCCTTTGGGTGCTCATTTCTGTTTCTTTGGAGAATTGATTCTCTCTCCATATGTATGCAGCATCCATGTCTTGGTGGTCCGAGTAGATTATTATTATTGCTGCCCTCTCTTGTTCCTGGAGAGATATTTGCTTACTATGGTCAACTCAAGGTTTAACACCATGTACTGTAAGCATTATCAAAAATGTTCTCTATGGATGTCGGCCTCATTCACAGCCCCAACTGTTTTCTAGTAAACACACGAACAAGCACTGCATTTTAAAATGAACTTATGGAAATATTTCAACTTTGCAGGTATATCACAGAGAGATTATACACAATATTATGATCACATCTGTAAGCAAAAAGAAGACATCCAAAGATCAATACAGAAATTTTTTCTAAAAGACATCCAGTACAATTTCTTTGATGAGGACTGTAAGTATTTAATGTCAAACTTTTTGCACTTCTGATCATGTGTTGTCCATCCAAACTCTGTTAGTTCGGTGTAGTGCAAATGTTGGTTCTATGGAAAATGTAGAAATGGCAGTGTCAATAGTTGCTACAGCTGGACAGCTTTGGAGACAAGCTGGGGGCCGGTCCAGGCATGTGGACGGATCCCAACTTCATTGTCACGATCTTGCCTGAGCCTGGACCAGCCTGGACCGACTCTGTGACCTTTGTCTGCTGAAAACGGGTCAGAGGAGTGCAGAACAAACAAGCTTTGGCTGTATTTCTCCTTTTAACTTGCATCACTACTACGTTGACCTCTGCTGTGTTGACCTGCTTTACAGCTAGCTGTCCTCAATAAATGCATGCAAATTTGGTTCCTATTGATAAGCAACATTTGTTTTTTACATTTTAGACTGGGATGCTTCGAGATTTTGCATTCAGGCTCTCCTCACTTAATGACCAGGTTCCGTTCCAACGACCAGGTCGTTAAACTAATTGGTCGTTAAACGAGGAGTCAAAAATAATCAATTTTTTAAGCATTCTTAACTACTGTACTATACTGTATTGTGGAAAAAAAGGTCTAAATACAAAACTCCAGCTCAATAACGTTATTATAATTTTCATAAGTACAGAACACAAACAAAAATTCTGTACTGTACAATACATTGATGTACAGCATGTCCTTTGGGTGGGGAGAGCTGGTCGTAAGTCTGAATGGTCATTAAACCGGTCAAGTCGTTAAACGAGGAGTATCTAAAGGGTGTCACAACTGAAAAAAGGTTAAGAAGCACTGCTCTAGACTGTCACAAAATGTGTTCGAGAATAAGTTAACCTTTTCACGAAAAAAAAAAAAGAAAAGGTGAACTAACTCCAAATATCCTGACCAACCCTCCAGATCCTGCTGCACTTAGGAGCCATGATGCCCTGTGTTGCCGTAATGTCTCAGATGCACTTTGCGTTGGTCAGTACCAGTAGAAACTGAGGATGGTTAGAGGCTTAAGCTGGCCATGCATGGATTGAAATTCGTCCAGTTCATCAGGGACCAGCTGAATTTTCATCCATGTGTGAGATTTCCCCTGCTTGATCAGTGTCTCCTTGTATAGTCAGCAGCACTGATCACTATATTCTTGTATCGCCCTCCTAGTTTGGGCACTAGTGAGTGTATATAGTTTTTGGCTCTGTCTTAACATGAGAGCAGATAGGCACATTTTATATGCTGTCTGCTTATTAGAGAGCCATGATTTCAATAAGGTCTGCTCAGTGTGCTCTGGTGCTGATTCATGTGGTCTGGAAGGTTCTACACTGTCCAGTAGTATGTGTCCCTATTGGACAGTGGGAGAAAAACCCAGCCAGTGACAGCATGTGTATTTAAGGATGGTTCTGACCAACTAGTAGGGGAGTGGCCCCCACTGCATCTTGGGTGAAAATATAAAAGAGAGCACATGGGCTCAAGGTTAGGAGTTCCAGCCCACCCATACCTGAGGGGTGGAGGCGTGTGTTTAGCTCCTGACTGCTAGGCCTGAGGGCCTATCCAGGAGGCTGCCGGCTGCTAGGCATAGTCCAAGCCTATCCGGATACTGAGGCTGCAACCCAGAGTTCTTTGAAAGCTGACAGAGGGAGGACGTCCTTGGATTCGGTCTGATATTGCAGTGGCAAAGTGTCACTTGAAGGTTCGCAAAGAGAGGGCTACCGACTGTCCCGGGACATGGTGTGAGTACAGCCTTGTAAGAGGATCCCTGAGACTGTTGCTAGAATTTCCCCCCTGCCTTCATAATCAGCTTAATTGGGTGTGCTAGATAGAAAGGAGACACTGGTGAGTATCTTGAAGAACAGAGTCCAGCTCCTGTCCTTATTGCTTAACAAGGGACCTGTTCTACTAAAGCCAACCAGCCATAAAGTGCCTTTGGTAGTCTGCTACACTGAGTTAGAAAGGAGACACTGTCTAGTGTCTTGAAGAAACAAAGTCCGGCATGTCCTTTATTGCTTAAAGATGGACTTGTTTCACTGAGGTCAGTCTGCTGTGTAATGTCGCTGACCACCTGCTATACAGAGCTAGGGAGAATTTGTCCTCAATTAAAGTCAGTTAACTTGGAGTATCCCATACCTATCCTTCTCCTATCCAAGTTCAACAATAAAGCATTGAAAATTCATCCCCTAGACTGGTCATTGGAAATGGGCAGGATTGTGTGTGTACCTATCTGTGTGAAAATGCCATAGTGACTGGCTGCAGGATAATCAGAGGGAGGCCCGGGAACAAATATACATTACAATAGCAGCTCCTTCGGGGGTACCGCTACATTATTCTGGTGGGGAAAGTCTCCCCACTATCAGAATATAATTGCTCAGTGGGGAGGCTTCCCCCATTCCACTGGTACAAAAAAAAATACTCCTCTATGGGCTGCCTTACAATGTTATGCAATTTTAGGTTGAAGAATGGTTGTATATAGATTATTTTTCCAGCTGTCCACATTGCCTTTATGCTTTGATTAATTATATTGCACTGGTTCAACACCACTAAATGCCAGTTTCATCAAATCCTTCCCCTGTTTTTAGAAGTGATAATGTTGGGTTTGTTAGTAGTATAAATTCCTGGTACAAAAACTGTACAATGCTAAGCTTCCTTTAGCGTTTTTGTGTTAACACCGATAAGATAGAAGTACTTGCCAACATAAGTGTTAAGTACAGAAATCTTAGGCCTGCTTTTTGGCATGCATCAACATACCTCTCTTTACCCCATAAATTGCAGAACAAATGTCTTCTATTCAAAAAATCTAGTTTATTATTTTTTAAACATTAAAGTAGTTGTAAACCTTCACATATGCCCAGTGAAGTGACTAGCCTCAGGTGATACACAGAGATGAAACAAATCCTCCTATGTAAGGTGTACCTGTTTATCTGCACCCCTTTCTTCTCTACAGTCTTCCAAAACACACATCTTACACAGCTTCTCTGAGCAGCAGGGGCAGGGATCTGACATCTCACACACTTCAGCACTAGAGCACTCAGCTCCATGAAATCTAATAGCTGATTGGAGGGAAGTGATACTAGGTAAGGGTATGAGCCATTTGTTGTGTGCTGGAGTGAGGGGTGGGGGGGCTTCCGAATGGCTGAGGTGTCAGCTTAATCTATCAGGAGTTGAGTTGTGTCGATCAGATAGCTGAGAGGAGAGATCAGAGAGGAACCAGACTCTGTGCTTTAGATTCAGGTTAGTAAATACTATAGTGGGATGTGCTTTGTTCATTTTCATGTCTGATGTTTACAAAGTATAAAAATCAGAAAGAAAATAAATGCAGAGGTTGAAACTAACAAAGGTTCAAAATTTCTCTGTACTAGTGTTAAGTACTATAATATATGAAATACAACACATTGGGGGGGAATTTATTAAAACCGGAGCAGCCAGAATCTGAAGTACATGTGCATAGCAACCAGTCAGCTTTTGTCTTTATTTTCAAAGCTTAATTGAACAACCTTGAGATGGAATATGATTGGTTACCATGCACAGCAGCTCCAGATTCTGTATGTTCCAGTTTAAAAAAAAAAATCCCCCCATTATATGGCAAAAGGTACAGGTACAACATTTGCAAAAAGCATGTTTATTAACCACTTCAGCCCCGGAAGGATTTACCCACTTCCTGACCAGGCCATTTTTTGCGATACAGCACTACGTCACTTTAACTGACAATTGCGCAGTTGTGCAACTATGTACCCAAACAAAATTGACGTCCTTTTTTCCCACAAATAGAGCTTTCTTTTGGTTGTATTTGATCACCTCTGCGGTTTTTACGCTATAAACAAAAAAAGTGACAATTTAAAAAAAAAAAAAAAACATTTTTTTTTTTACTTTCTGTTATAATACATATCCCAAAAAATATATTTATAAAAAGCAAATTTATTCATCAGTTTAAGCCAATCTATATTCTTCTACATATTTTTGGTGAAAAAAAATTGCAAAAGGCGAATATTGATTGGTATGCACAACAGTTATCGCGTCTACAAACTATGGGATCGATTTAGAGACTTTTGTTATTTTTTAAAATTGTTTTTACCTGGTAATGGTGGCGATCTGCGACTTTTAGCGGGACTGCGACATTGCTGTGGACAAATCTGACCCCAAATTACACTTTTTGGTGGACCAGTGACATTATTTTATTGATCAGTGCTATAAAATTGCACTGATCAATCTATAAATGACACTGGCAGGGAAGGGGTTAACACTAGGGGGCGATCAAGGGGTTAACTTTGTTCACTATGTGTGTTCTAATTGTAGGGGGGGGGGGGCTGCCTAGTACATGACAGAGATCTCTGTTCCCGATCACTGGGAACAGCAGATCTCTGTCATGTCCCGTCAGAACGGGGATCCGCCTTGTTCTGCCTCTGTGTACAGTGATTGTGGGTGGCCGGCGGACACCAATTCCCCGCCCGCAATCTCACATGAACATACCGACGTACAGGTACGTCGGTTCGCTCAGGAGAGCCGACCTGCCGCCGTATGACGGTGGCTAGTTGGCCAGTGGTTAATACATAATTTTTGACTTGTTTTAGAATATTTAAGTAGTTCAGTAATCTACAGTGCTTAATTTTTTCCACATGTTGTTATGTTACAGCCTTATTTCAAAATGGATCAAATTGATTATTTCCCCCCACTTTTTTTATAAACCATACCCCATATTGACAACGTGAAGTTTGTTTGAAATCTCTGCAAATTTATTAAAAATTAAAAAGGAAAACAATCCCATGTACATACAGTTGTGCTCATAAGTTTACACACCCTGGCAGAATTTATGATTTCTTGGCCATTTTTCAGAGAATATGAATGATAACAAAAACATTTCTTTCACTCATGGTTAGTGTTTGGCTGAAGCCATTTATTATCAATCAACTGTGTTTACTCTTTTTAAATCATAATGACAACAGAAACTACCCAAATGACCCTGATCAAAAGTTTACATACCCCAGTTCTTAATACCGTGTATTGCCTCTTTTAACATCAATGACAGCTTGAAGTCTTTTGTGGTATTTGTGGATGAGGCTCTTTATCTTCTCAGATGGTAAAGCTGCCCATCTCCCCAGAGTGGCTCAATGATATTGAGATCAGGAGACTGAGATCGCCCCTCCAGAACCTTCACTTTATTCTGCTGTAGCGAATAACAGGTCGACTTGACCTTGTGTTTTGGATCATTGTCATGTTGGAATGTCCAAGTACGTTCCATGCGCAGCTTTCTAGCTGATGAATGCAAATATTCCTCCAGCATTTTTTGTTAACATACTGCATTCATCTTGCCATCAATTTGAACCAAATTTCCTGTGCCTTTATAGCTCACACATCCCCAAAACATCAGCGATCCACCTCTGTGTTTCAAAGGCCTTGTTGACTCCTCTCCAAATGTAGCGTTTATGGTTGTGGCCAAAAAGCTCAATTTTGGTCTCATCACTCCAAATGACCTGGTGTCAGAAGTTTTGAAGCTTGTCTCTGTGCTGTTTGGCGTATTGTATTCGGGATATTGTGGCATTTGCGTAGTACTGGCTTTCTTCTGGCGGCTCGACCATCTTTCTTCAAGTGCCTCCTTATTGTGCGTCTTGAAACAGCCACACCACATGTTTTCAGAGAGTCCTGAAGTTACTTGTGGATTTTTCTTTGCATCCCAAACAATTTTCCTGGCAGTTTTTACGGAAATTTTAGTTGGTCTACCTGACCGTGGTTTGGTTTCAACAGAACCCCTCATTTTCCACTTCTTTATTAGAGTTTGAACACTGCTGATTGGCGTTCTCAATTCCTTGGATATCTTTTTATATCCCTTTCCTGTTTTATACAGTTCAACTACCTTTATCCGCAGATCCTTTGACAATTATTTTGCTTTCCCCATGACTAGAAATCCAGAAACATCAGTGCAGCACTGGATGAAAGATTCAAGGGTCTGTCAGGAGCCCAGAAACTCATTGACCTTTTATACACACACACACACTAATTACAAGCAAACAGATCACAGGTGAGGATGGTTACCTTTATTGGCCATTCAAACCCCTTTGTGTCAACTTATGTGCATGTTATCAGGCCAAAATCACCAGGGTATGTAAACTTTTGATCAGGGTCATTTGGGTAGTCTCTGTTGTCATTATGTTTTAAAAAGAGTAAACACAGTTGATTGATAATAAATGGCTTCAGCCAAAGACTAACCATGAGTGAAAGAAATGTTTGTGTTATCATTCATATTCTCTGAAAAATGGCCAAGAAATCATAAATTCTGCCAGGGTATGTAAACTTATGAGCACAACTGTAAGTATTCACAGCCTTTGCCACAACGCTCAAAATTGAGCTCAGGTGCATCCTGTTTCCACTGATCATCCTTGAGGTGTTCCTGCAAATTGATTGGAGTCCACCTGTGGTAAATTCAGTTGATTGTACATGATTTGGAAAGGCACACACCTGTATATATAAGGTTCCACAGTTAACAGTGCATGTCATACCACAAACCAAGCCATGAAGTCCAAGGAATTTTCTGTAGACCACACAGACAGGATTGTATTGAGGCACAGATCTGGGGAAAGGTACAGAAAAAGCTACAATGAGCACAGTGGCTCCATTATCCGTAATTGGAAGAAATTTGGAACCACCAGGAATCTTCCTAGAGCGGGCCGCCCGGCCAGACTGAGTGATCAGGGGAGAAGGGAGGTGACCAAGAACCCAAATTTCACTCTCACAGAGCTCCAGCATTTCTCTGTGGAGAAAGGAGAACCTTCCAGAAGAACAACCATCCCTGCAGCACTTCACCAATCAGGCCTGTATGGCAGAATGGCCAGACGGAAGCCACGTGACTGCCCACCTGGAGTTTGCTAAAAGGCACCCGAAGAACTGTGACCATGAGAAACAAAATTCTCTGGTCTAATGAAACTCTTTGGCCTGAGTGGCAAGCGTCATGTCTGGAGAAAACGCTCCTTACCTGGCCAATATCATCCCTACAGTGAAGCATGATGGTGGCAGCATCACGCTCTGGGGATGTTTTTCAGTGGCATGAACTGGGAGAATAGTCAGGATTGAGGGAAAGATGAATGCAGCAATGTACAGAGACATCATTGATGAAAACCTGCTCCAGAGTGCTCTGGACCTCAGACTGGGGGCGATAGTTCATCTTCCAACAGGACAGCGACCCTAAGCACACATTCAAGATAGCAAAGGAGTGGCTACACAACTTCTGTGAATGTTGAGTGGCCCAGCCAGAGCCCAGACTTGAACCCGATTGAAAATAGATGTGCGCTGATGCTCCCCATCCAACCTGATGGAGCTTGAGTGGTCCTGCAAAGAAGATTGGGAGAAACTGCCCAAAAATGGGTGTGCCAAGCTTGTAGCATCATACTCAAAAAGACTTGTGGCTATAATTGATGCCAAAGGTGCTTCAACAAAGTATTGAGCAAAGGCTGTGAATACTTATGTACATGTTCTTTTTTTCGTTTTTTATGTTTAATAAATTTGCAAAGATTTCAAACAAACTTCTTTCACATTGTTTGTAGAATTTTGAGGCAAATAATGAAATTAGTCCGTTTTGGAACAAGGCTGTAACATAACAAAATGTGGAAAAAGTGAAGCGATGTGAATACTTTCCAGATGCACTGTATGATGTTGGCTTTTTGATCCATAACTCTGGAGGAACTAATACAGATCAAGGGTGCATATTGCAGCTAAAAAGGCAATAACATAATGAATGCAAACATTGTTTAAGGCTGGGTTCACACTGATGCCGGATGCGGCTCGCAGCAGAAGTCCAATACGTCCCTGTTCTCCGTTTCAGGGACGAATCAGGGCCGAATTTTTGCCTGAATTCGGCCCTGAAACGGAGCCAAAGACGCACAGGACTTCTGTGCAAGCCGCTCCGGAGCCTCCACGGAGATGTGTGAACATGCTCCATAGAGAGCAGGTCACAATCTCATGCAAATTGGATGCGGGCAAACCTGCATCCAATTCACACTAGTGTGAACCGAGTATTTTATTGGGATTTTATGTGATAGACTAACACAAAGTGACACAGTTGTGAAGTGGAAGGAAAATGATAAATGGTTTTCAATTTTTTTTTACAAATAAATATCTGAAAAGTGTGGTGTGCATTTGTATTCAGCCCCCTTTACTCTGATAACCCTAACTAAAATCTAGTCGAACCAATTGCCTTCAGAAGTCACCTAATTAGTAAATAGAGTCCACCTGTGTGTAATTTAATCTCAGTATAAATACAGCTGTTCTGTGAAGCCCTCAGAGGTTTTCTAGAGAACCTTAGTGAACAAACAGCATCACGAAGGCCAAGAACACACCAGACAGGTCATGAATAAAGTTGTGGAGAAGTTTAAAGCTGGGTTAGGTTATAAAAGAATATCCCAAGCTTTGAACAACTCACAGAGCACTGTTCAGTCCATCATCCAAAAATGGAAAGAGTATGGCACAACTGCACACCTACCAAGAGATGGCTGTCCACCTAAACTGACAGGCCAGGCAAAGAGAGCATTAATCAGAGAAGCAGCCAAGAGGCCCATGGGAACTCTGCGGAGATCCACAGCTCAGGTGGGAGAATCTGTACACAGGACAACTAATAGTCGCGCACTCCTCAAATCTGACCTTTATGGAAGAGTGGCAAGAAGAAAGCCATTGTTGAAAGAAAGCCATAAGAAGTCCTGTTTGCAGTTTGCGAGAAGCCATGTGGTAGACAAGCAAACATGTGGGAGAAGGTGCTCTGGTCAGATATGACCAAAATTTTACTTTCTCTTACGTTCACTGACAGACACAGCCTTATTTGACATGTGAGTTATATGCAGATCCTACTAGGAGTTACGTAGGCAAAAGAAAGAAAGCAAGCTGGCCCTTCCCAGGGGGCTGTCCTCTATCTCTCCCATATAACCCCCCTGCTCTGCTCAGCATATCAGTTTTAATATGCCTAGTGCAAAGGAGTTGACCTGGCTACCTTATGGGACCTGCGGTTTATATTTTGTGCTACCGCTTTTTTCAAGCTATTTGATGAAGACTGCTATCAAGAAGCCGGCTGGGGCATAGAGGATCTAGCATACTGCATCTTTCCCCAGCACGGCCGACCAATGCGAGCTAGTCCTATGCTATGGTGGGACCTGCCGCGTCGTGCCCGTTCCGTGCGGGCGGCCAGTGGGTGACCCCCACTTATGCCCGGTGACCGGTCTCGGTGCCTGTCCAAGGGCTTGGCTTGCAGCATCCCTTTCCGGATGGGAAGGAAGTTCTACGACCGGGTGGCTACCCGCTACGCCCGTTGGAGTGGTGAGTGACCCCCCTCTTCCCCCCTAGGGGTGTGGAGGGGGGGGCGCTCGGCGTACTGTAGTGATTTTTGGCCGACCGGTGGAGGGTGGTCACTGGGCTAGTGTCCTTTCTGTGTGTTTTGCCCCCCTCCCCGCTCCGCACCTCGTTCTAAAAAAGCGCATCTGTGTGTTTTTGTTATCGCCATTTTGCCGTAGCCGCGGGCATTTTGTTGAGGGTTTCCCTCTAGTGCCAGTGGCGGCCATTTTGCTGTGGTCGCAGCCTGTACACAGGCTTTTAGCCTCTTGTGGATGATCTCGGCGGCCATATTGGATGTCCCTGGCGGCCATTTTGCTGTGGTCGCAGCCTGTACACATGCTTTTGCCCTCTTGTGGATGGTCTCGGCGGCCATATTGGATGTCCCTGGGGCAGTGTAAAATGTGCTGCTGCCATTTTAGTTTCCTTTTAGTGGCACAGCGTGGCTGAAGACAAACGGCGCTTCTTTCTGGCGGTCCTTGTCTATGCACTCCTGCTGGGAGCAGCTCTGTGGGCGCAGAAACAGCAAGTATAGCTGGGCCTTCCCTGGGGTGCGGTAGCGGTGGGTGCAATCCTCCTGGGGTCTCCCTGGCGTTCTGTGGGACGGTGGTGGGGCTGCATTGTGGGGGTGTCAGTTCAATTGTATTTTGCAAAATTTGACTGTCATTTTCGGTGGTGCGATGGCAGATGATCCTGCAAGCCCTCCTGAGGAGGAGTCAGTGGCAGCGCAGCCTGTGCTGGGGGCACTGGTGTCCCTGGATCAGTTGAGGGCAGTGTTTGGGGAATTTCTTCCCCGGGTGGGGCCGAGCAGCGCTCTGGGGGCCCCTAAAAAACGCCCACCTCCCCCTTGTTCCTCAGGGGACGACTCTGAACCGGAAATGGCTTCGGGGGGTCACAGGGACCCCCGTAGAACTCTGAGGGTGAGTTGGTACCCTCAGACAACGAAGAGGACCAGGGGGCCTCAGTTGCACGCGAAAAGGCGCTGGTATCCGCACTGATTTCTGGTATCCGTGCGTCCTTGCGACTGGACCAGGCAGGAGAGTCGCAAGTGTCCGCATATGTTTGCGGGTCTGCTAGGCCGCCCAGGTCGCCAAAGGCTTATCCCTATGACACATTTTTTGACCACCTGGTCTATCAGGAATGGCAGCGTCCGCAGAATTCCTTCGCCCCACCTAAACGCTTCGCTATACGCTATCCTTTTGAGGATAGTTTCGTAAAGAAGTGGGCATCCCCCGGTGGATCCTCCGGTGGCTCGCCTGAACAAGTCGACGACCATTCCGTTGGAAGGGTCCCCCTCGTTATAGGACCCAGCCAATAGGCGGACGGAGGCAGTGTCCAAGGCACTTTTCCTGTTGGCAGGATCAGCCATGCGGCCGGCCCTGGTGTCTGCCATGGCGGCGCAATATCTGTCTGATCGTATGGCAAAATGATTTGGACTGCAGCGGGATGCTGGAAGCGTCACAAAAGGCAGAACATTTGTTTCAGAGTATTCGGTACCTGTGTGGTGCAGCTCTGGACCTGCTTCCCATGTTGTCTAAGACAAGCCCTCCTCTGCATGATGGGTTGCCCCCACCCGACCATTGGGTGGGGGGGGACGTCTTCTGGGGTTCTCAGGCAGGTGGACTGCCCGTATTTCCGACCGATGGGTGCAGGAAGTGGTGTCCTCCGGGTACAGGATAGAGTTCAGCACTCTACCCCCAGACAGGTTTTTCCCATCAAATTTAAGACTCCCTCAGGGGCGTCGGGAGGCCCTCTTAAGGGCTGTCCAGGCACTCTCCGACCAGGGGGTGATCGTGCCAGTACCTCAGTTGGAGAGGTTTCACGGTCTCTACTCGAACCTATTTGTGGCCCCCAAAAGGGGGGGGGGGGTCAGGCCAGTTCTGGACCTAAAGGTGCTAAACCGCTATGTGAGAGCGCGAAAATTTCGGATGGAATCCATCCGTTCGGTCGTGGCCGCCCTGCATCAAGGGGAGTTCATGGCGTCTCTGGATATCAGGGACGCGTATCTCCACATCCCAATTTGTCTCCGACACCAGCATTTTCTACTGGCCTGGCCTCGGCTCCTCGGGTGTTCACCAAGATGTGGCCCCGGTGCTGGTGCTACTGTGGCAGAGGGGCATTGCGGTGGCAGCGTAACTCGACGGCCTGCTCCTGAGAGCGGAGTCGGCTTCGGCTCTGGAGGAGAATGTGGCTATCACCATAACCTCATTACAGGACTTCGGCTGGCTGATCAATCTGCAGAAGTCCACATTGACACTGTCCTGTCGCCTGGAATATCTGGGTCTGATCCTGGACATGGAGCAGGCGAAGGTGTTCTTACCCCCGGCCAAGTTTCTTACACTGCAAGCAGCGGTGCGAACCCTGCTGTCACACCGGTGGTCTTCCTTACGTTTTTGTATGCGGGTGTTGGGGCTCATGGTTTCAGCCTTTGAGGCGGTCTCTTACGCCCAGAGTCACACTCGGCTCCTTCAGCAATTCTGTCCCAGTGGGACAAGTCCCCTCTGTCCCTGGACAAGGTAATCAGGTTGGATTCTCAGACCAGAGGGTCGTTGACATGGTGGCTTCGGGCCCCGGCCTTATCGTTGGGGAAGTCCTTTCTTCCCCTGAATTGGTCGATAGTCACGACGGACACCAGCCGGGCTGGGGGGGGGTCCTGGGGCAGTTGTCTGCACAGGGCCGCTGGTCGGCGCAGGAATCTCACCTTCCGATCAATGTGCTGGAGCTGAGGGCGATCAGGCTCTGTCTCGCCCACTGGACGGAAAGATTGCACGACCTCCCGGTTCGGGTTCAGTTGAACAATGCCACGGCAGTGGCATATGTGGACCATCAGGGCAAAACGAGGAGCTCGGCAGCAGCTGCGGAAGCGACTCTCATTCTGCGATGGGCAGAACTTCATGTACCGGCGATCCTCGCCATCTACATTCCGGGCGTGGAAAACTGGCAGGCGGACTTCCTCAGTCGCCAGACGCTGGATCAGAGGGAATGGTCCCTGCATCCAGAAGTGTTCAGCCAGATTTGCCACAAGTGGGGCACACCAGATGTGGACCTCATGGCGTCTCGATTCAACCACAAAGTGAAAAGCTTTGTGTGCAGGATGAGAGATCAGTTGGCGGTCGCCACGGACGCGCTGGTAGCGTCTTGGGGTCGGTACCGTCTTCTGTACGCTTATCCTCCCATAAAGCTTCTACTGCGGCTACTACGCAGGGTGGAAGCGGAGGGGATTCCGATGATCCTCGTGGCTCCGGATTGGCCTTGGCGTCTGTGGTACGCCGACGTGGTGCGTATGGTGACAGACTTTCCCTGGCGTCTTCCGCTGCGCGAAGATCTGTTGTCTCAGGGACCCATCTTGCACCCTGCTTTACCCTCGCTGGCTTTGACGGCTTGGCTATTGAGTCCCAGGTGCTGAGGGATCGGGGTGTCGCGTGATCCCTACTATGTTGAAAGCGCGCAAGTTTACTTCGCGCAAAATTTATCATCGCACCTGGAAGGCTTATATTGCCTGGTGTGAGGCGGGGGGGTTGGAACCCCCACTCTTATGTTGTGTCCAGGGTCCTGACTTTTTTGCAGCAGGGCCTGGATAAAAAATTGTCTTTGAGTACTCTCAAGGGTCAGATTTCGGCTCTGGCGATTCTCTTTCAGCGGCCTTTGGCGTCACATTCGTTGATTCGTACATTTGTACAAGGTGTGCGCCATGTGGCTCCTCAGGTACGGTCGCCTATGGCACTGTGGGATTTGAATTTGGTGCTTTCTGTGCTGCAGAAGCCACCATATGAGAAGATCAGGGATATTCCCTTACAATTGCTGTCGCAGAAAGTGGCTTTCTTGGTGGCCATTACATCCGCTAGGCGGGTGTCTGAGTTGGCAGCGTTGTCCTGCAAGTCTCCTTACCTGGTCCTTCACAAGGATAAGGCGGTCTTGAGTCCGTCACCTTTGTTTTTACCGAAGGTGGTTTCTTCTTTTCACATTAATGAAGATATTGTTCTTGCTTCGTTGTGTCCGCATCCTTCACATCCTAAGGAATTTGAGTTACATTCATTGGATGTCATGAGGGCTTTGCGGGTTTATTTGACGGCTACAGACTCTTTTCGGAAGTCGGACGCGTTGTTTGTGCTGACGGACGGTCCGCGCAAAGGAATGGCGGCCTCGTCGGCTACTGTTTCACGTTGGATCAGACAGACCGTGACCCATGCATATTCTGTTCGGGGCAAGGTCCCCCCTTTTCCAGTCACGGCTCATTCCACCAGGGCTGTTAGCACTTCCTGGACTTTCAGACACCAGGCCTCGGTGTCACAGGTGTGCAAGGCGGCTACTTGGGCCTCGGTGCACACGTTTACTAAGTTTTATAATGTTGATGTGTCAGCATCTTCGGATGCTGCTTTTGGCCATAAAGTTTTACAGGCGCCTCCTGAGAGGTTTCTGTTGGGTACAGTTGTTGTCGTTTGCCCACCCCTCTTTACTGACACAGCTTTGGGACATCCCCATATGTCAAGGAAGGCTGCGTCTGTCAGTGAACCTAAGGGAAAAGGGGATTTTATTAAAACTTACCGTAAAATCCTTTTCTCTGAGTTCACTGACAGACGCAGCACCCACCCCTCTGTGTGGTGTTTGTACGGCTTGTTACGAACTGATATGCTGAGCAGAGCCGGGGGGTTATATGGGAGAGAGAGAGAGGACAGCCCCCTGGGAGGGGCCAGCTTGCTTTCTTTATTTTTGCCTAGTTAACTCCTAGTAGGATCTGCATATAACCCACATGTCAAGAAAGGCTGCGTCTGTCAGTGAACTCAGAGAAAAGGATTTTACGGTAAGGTTTAATAAAATCCCTTTTTTTTGGCTTAAAAGCAAAATCCTATGTGTGGCGGAAAACTAACACTGCACATCACCCTGAACACACCATCCCCACCATGAAACATGGTGGTGGCAACATCATGTTGTGGGGATGCTTTTCTTCATCAGGGACAGAGAAGCTGGTCAGAGTTGATGGGAAGATGGATGGAGCCAAATACAGGGCAATCTTAGAAGAACACCTGTCAAAGTCTGTCAAAAGACTTGTGCCTGGGCAGCAGTTCACCTTCCAGCAGGACAAAGACCCTAAACATACAGCCAGAGCTACAATGGAATGGTTTAGATCAAAGCATATTCATGTGTTAGAATGGCCCAGTCAAAGCCCAGACCGAAATCCAATTGCGAATCTGTGGCAAGACTTGAAAATTGCTGTATACAGACGCTCCTCATCCAAGAGCTATTTTGCAAAGAAGAATGGGCAAAAATGTCCTCTCTAGATGTGCAAAGCTGGTAGAGACATACCCAAAAAGACTTGCAGCTGTAATTGCAGCCAAACATGGTTCTACAAAGTACTGATTCAGGGGGGCTGAATACAAATGCACGCCACACTTTTCACATATTTATTTGTAAAAAAAGTTTTAAAAACCATTTATCATTTCCTTCCACTTCACAATTATGTGCCACTTTGTGTTGGTCTATCACATAAAATCCCAATAAAACACATTTAGGTTTTTGGTTGTAACATGACAAAATATGGAAAATTTCAAGTGGTATGAATACTTTTTCAAGGCACTGTATGTCCTTAATTTTTACTGTACCCAAACCTAAGTTGTAGGGAACAAATACGTGAATAGCCAAGTGTGCACAAGACTTTCTGGGCTTTAAAAATTTCGATTTTCGTTTATTGATTTCTAATTCTACATTTGCCAAAACTTTCTTAAATCTTGCACGTCTTTTTGTCAAATTGTAAAGCAGACATTTGCTAAACATGCTAGCATCTTTAACTGCTTGCCGACCAGCCGCTGTCATCGTATGGCGGCAGGTCGCCTCTCCTTCGCGTACCGCCATTGTGGTACGTCGGCTCGTGCAGGCACAGTTGCGGGCGGGTCGGATGGGCTCGATATCTACCTGCGACCCTTGATTGCCTTCTGCAGAGGCAGAACGGAGATCTGCCTGGTTTACAGTGATCTGGAACAGTCAGATCTGTCATGTCCCTGCCAGCCCAGCCCCCACATAGAACACGCTGAGGGAACACGGTTAACCCCCTTGATCGCCTCCTAGAGTTTAACCCCTTCCCTGCCAGTGACATTTATATGGGCACAAGATGTCCCTACCGCAACACCCTGCACCTGGAAGTAGGGGGAGCCATTGAAGGAGAAGGATGCAGGTCAATCCCAGATGATGAGGAATTGAGCTATAGAGGGCCTCCACGTCCACTGCGACCAAAAAGTGCCACCGTGGACGCCCTCCAAAACCCGGAGTAAATGAACAGTATCCTGGACATAAGACGGTAACCCAAGGACAAATGGCCTTAAATGCTTGTCCATCAATCTACTGATGTTCTCCGTGATGGCCCCTCTTCCAGAAATGATGGGACAGCCTGGTGGTCCTGTAGTATGTTTGTGTATTTTGGGTAATGTTTGGAAAGTCACTGTCTTATGGGAAGCTGGTCCGGATGAATTCCCACATCGATTTGGATATGGTGTTGTTGTAGTAGGCCCTGTCCACCATCACATAAAATTCTTGGTTGTATTTGTTCACCACCGAAATATTGATAGGGTGAATACCAATCACGGTTGTTAAGGATCTACTTGCACATCTGGACAGTTGATACTGTCCATAAGGACAATATTGCCCCCTTTGTCCGATGGCTTGATTGATTGTAATGCTAGTCTTTCTCTGGGCATCATGTTACCCGAGTTAATGGGTTTGATGTGCAGGGCCTTGATGTCCTGACTAGCAAGTTTCAAAAAAGTGGCAACCCTATGGTTGGAATTAGGGACAGGGAATATTTTAGAGGGTTTTTTGAGTGTAGATGGAGTATGTGCTGAAGGGGGACAATAGCTGTAGGGTCAGTGCCTTCAGTTAATTGTAGTAAATTTTCAATATGAACCCTGTCAATTAGATCCAAAGGTTCATTTCCCTCAAGTAGCGTCGTCCGTTTCCGAAGAGCCTGGCGCTCGCTAAAGGTCTGGGGTTCCTCAGTTCCATGTCTATCTTTGGCAAATTGACTTTTCAAAAGAATTTTTGTGTGAAAAGGTGCAAATCTTTGATAATTTCAAATTTATCAAGTGAATTTTCTGGACAAAAAATGAGGCCCTTTGCCAGTACAAGGATTTCATCAGTGGTGAGGATGTGTGAGGAAAGGTTGACTGGCTACATTCTATTGGGTGGATTGTGAGTTTATTGGTGCTGCACAGGTGTTGGTGGTGTTAGCGACGCAGTGCCGTATCGCAGAAAGTGCTCTGGTCATTAAGGGGGAAAATCCTTTCGGGGCTGAAGTGGTTAAACGTTTCTTACCTGTTCTAAACCATTTATTTTTTAAAGTATAGATATTTAAAGTAGAACTACAGGCAAATTTTTCTTTTTCATTTTGATAGATTAAGGAAAAGTTTATTTATTTATTTATTTATATATTTATTCATTTATTTTGTTTTTTTTGCCATCTGTGTCCCATTGTGGAGATTTACCTTCACTTCCTGTCCCATAGCCAAAACAGAAAGTGAGAAGAAATGCTTGCAAATTAATGTAATCCCTTGGGGGCCCCACAGGTCACCAGAACTAGTGTCCCCCATTCAAAGATTTCCCCTCTATGACTTTTAACGGGGACACAGACAGCAATAAAAACCCGATAGGTGTTGCAATCAATGTCTACTCTATCCAAAATGAAAAAAAAGTTTTGCCTTTAGTTATACTTTAAGTATGCTCCAAGCAAATTCAGAGATTCTAAAATAACTTCTATGTGCATCACGGAAACTGTATATTTTAACCACTTTTTTTTTTTTTGTGTCTTATAGATGTTTTTGACATATACAGAGACAGTGAGGTAAGTAAAATTGAACCTGATGTATGAAAAATTCAGCAGCTGGATAAATGTGTTTGTTATACCAAAAATCTTCATTACTGTTAGTGTTTTTGTACTTGTATATTTAAAATGTGGCATAGCACTGATAATACTACTTTATATGGCAACAATATTGGCAGAAAATACGACTAGGAAAATCTATATTAATATCACAATTTTAAGGCAAGGCGCACTTTAATCACTTCAGCCCCGGAAGGATTTCCAGCTTTAGGACCGGAGCCCTTTTTGCGATTCGGCGCTGCGTCGCTTTAACTGACAATTGCGCGGTCGTGCGGCGATGTACCCAAACGAAATTTGCGTCCTTTTTTTTCCCACAAATAGAGCTTTCTTTTGGTGGTATTTGATCACCTCTGCGTCATTTCTGATCGCCGCTATAAACAAAAGAAGAGTTCATTCTTTAAACCCAAAAAAACGTTTTATCAGCGAGAAGAAAACAAATATCGCCGCTAGTCTTTACTGCGTCTCCACTAGTTTATGGTGGTTTTCTTTCGAGATAAACACCCTTTTTTTTCCTGCGTTTAAAGCAAACCCATGTAGCGGCGTGCTGGCGCGTTAACAGTCAATTTCGCTGCGTCGCGGCTTAGCGTTTTTCCCGAGGCCAGGATTTCGACCTTTAGGAAGGCCCCGACTTCACTAATTTCACGCGGAACGGAATTTTAACACTATAATTATATCTAAAAGGATCAGCATAAAAGACGGTTATAACAACGGTATAT
>BLSH010518945.1:825973-850850 GCA_018402905.1 Glandirana rugosa | reverse complement strand
GGCCCCCCCCCCCCCCGAACACAGTGAGGGCGCGCCTCCGGAGGCGCGCTCACTAAACTCGTTCCTGCAGCCGCCGTCGTATGACGGCGTTTTGCGGGAACGAGCCACTTTGCCGCCGTCAGATGCCGATCGGCGGTCGGCAAGTGGTTAAACAAAAAAAAAGAGCGTAAATTTTGAAAAAAAAATATATTTTTTACTTTTTTGCTATAATGTCCACAAAAAAATATAAAAAAAAAACAGTTTAGGCCGATATATATTCTTCTACATATTTTTGGTAAAAAAAAATCGCAATAGGAGTATATTGATTGGTTTGCACAAAAGTTGCCGTGTTTACAAACCATAAGAATTAATTTATGGCATTTTTACAGTTTTTTTTTTTTTACTAGTAATGGCGGCGATCTGCAATTTTTATTGGGACTGCGACATTGTGGCGGACAGATCTGACTTTTTTGACACTTTTTTACAATGACATGTATACAGTAGTCAGAGCTAAAAATAGCCACTGATTACTGTATAGATGTCACTGGCAGGAAAGGGGTTAACCTGCAGGGGGCAATCAAGGGGTTAGCTGCATTCCTTAGGCGTGTTCTAACTGTGTGGGGGCTGGGCTGGCAGGGGCATGACAGATCTAACTGATCCCGATGACAGGGACCAGTAGATCCCTGTCATGCCGCTTGACAGAGCTGGGAACCGCCGTGTTTACATCAGCGGTTCCCCACAATTCTGCTGTACCAGGCGATCGCGGGTCACCAGCGGACATCGATTACGCTGGTGCCAAGGCCACACTCAGGGAGCGTGTGGCGGGCACGAGAGCGTTCATGCCCGCTAGCCGCTCATGCTCGAATCACCGTTTATAATCGTTGATTCGCACTACGCTGCCACTCTGCAGCAGTAAATGTACACAAGCCGGTTGGGAGGGGCGGCAGGAGAGCTGCTCTTGTGATGACAGGGAGGGAGAGGGGAGAGACTGTCAGAGGTGATCAGCTTATGACGCAGGCATATAAACTGACCATGGTAATTAGGGCTCAGCAGCCATGATTATCGTGGTCAGCAGAAGGACTCCGGAACTGGCAGGATCAACCAGGTTTGTTATGGGTTAGGAAGGGAAAAATGACATGGCACAAGCACTGGGCTATACAGCATGCCTTAAAGGAACATGAACTTAGTTTTTTTGTTTTCTTTTTACGGTTGCAATCACTTTAACCTTGAATCTCAGGCAAAATGTATAACCTCAGTAAATATTTTCGTGGTAATATTTTGTGGTAAAATTACTACCATGTTAAATATGTAATTCAGTAAACCCTTTCTGCCTATTTACAATTATCAGTTTCTTAAAATATTTGCTACAGTCTTCAATATTTGGGCCAGGTGCTTTACCTAATGGTGATGACTGTACCTCTTTCTGCATTGGGGAGCATTGATTACATCTCTACACCATATTATCTGGCACAACTGACCTTTTTAGTAAGGTTGTGTATTGTTTGATTATATTCTCCTTTGAGTTCATATGCCTCTGAATTTATAACATTTAATATCACATTTCGTTTATTTTCAGTTCAGTATTTGCTAACTTGATTTCTTTTGGGTTTTTTCCTTATTTTACTGCATTCTTAGATTTCACCTGTGTAATTTCAGTACTTTAAACCTTTACAGAGTTAAGAGCTATGTAATAGAATTAGTTTGATAGAACAATAAAAATCACATGGAAGACTGACATTAGACATGATATGACCCTTGTATAAAAGTGCCTATTATAAATTCAGTCCACCTGCGTCTTTTTTTTTTTTTTTTAAACATAGAAGTGCACTGCTGATGAATTTAACCATGGTCTTATTTTATCTATGGTTCACTGCAATGTTAGATTTACTTTTTGAAGTTCCTTGTTCTGCGTTTTCTCACTAAAGTCTTTCTTATTCTACTGCAGCAGTAGTAGTTGAACTTCTGTTGCTGCATTCTGTGTATGCACTGTTTAACAAACTATTTTCATAATCTAAAGGGATCCATGTTTTCAGGGGAAAGTTTGGTTGATTGACTTTAACCCATTTGGAGAAGTAACAGACTCGTTGCTGTTTAGCTGGGAGGAACTTACTACAGGAGCAAATTCAGGAGATGAAGAAAATGTTGATCAAGTAAGCAAATAGTAGCGTGGTTTAAGAACACGAGAGAATAGATTGAGTCGTAAATGTCTGTTTTTCTTAGTAAATATGTTATATTTCAACCTTCTGTAAAAAAAAAAAAAGCAGCCTTCTGTAGAAAAAAATGCCAACTCCAGCCAATATTTTTCTTAGTTTTGGGTAGAACCTCTGTCAGGTTTTACTGCTATTTGCATCCTTGTGAGGGAGTTTACCTCCCACTTTCTGTCCAGGTGACAGATGTCAGAGAGAATAGATTGAGAAAATAAATCACTGGCCTTGGTCCACAACTCATAGGTTGCAACCCCAAGTGGATGCACAAGAATATTCAGAGTAGTCCCTGTAGTGGGAAAGGCTGTTCCACCACATGCCAATATTCATCATGGGCATACCCAGTAGATAAGCAGAGCCGTGCATGCTTGTGATTTAATAGAGTGCAGCTTTGGAGTTGGCACTGCCTTTATAAACACTGTAGTGTCCTTGCCTTCATGTGTTGGCTTTGTGATTTGAGCCTATGGGGTCCTGTAAAATTTACAGCTGATTTTTGGGTCTTGTCCTTGAAAAGGATGAGCACCACTGCTCTGGGGGATATAGACTATATTTAAAATGTGCTTGGCCGGGGGCACATGCAAGATTTAAAAGTAGACAAAACACTTGGTTGGAGGTAGGTTTTAAAATCTTGAATGCTAGTTATCAGGTAGTATTCCATAAACACCAGTAACCGTTAACTGCATACAATTGTTCCCATCAGATACATTTTATGTACCGTATATACTCGAGTATAAGCCGAGTTTTTCAGCACATTTTTTTTGTGCTGAAAAAGGCTCCCCTCAGCTTATACTCAAGTCAATGTCCCGCAGCCTCTGTGGGTGGTCTGAAAAGATGAGTAGATTCACATTGCACAGAGCGCGCTGTTTCTAAGAGCCGCTCTGTGCATGAAACTGTCAGCTAATTACACTGGATTGCAGAGAGAGCTGTCAGATCTTCAACTTGATGTCGGGAGGTGGGCAAGATGCGTGGGTGTTAGCTGTTCAGTCCCTCCCACCTCCGATCTCAGTGAAAATCTGACAGCTCTCTCGCTGCATTTCACTGTAATTAGCTCACAGTTTCATGCACATAGCAGCTCTTAGAAGCAGCACGCTCTGTGCATTGTGAATCTGCCGTACTCATCTCTTCTGCCAGTGCCAGCCAGTACCATCCAGGGCAGGTGGTAATGGCTACAATACCTCTGTTCCGGCTACAATCCCTGTGTAATGGCTGAATCCCTGTGTTCTGGCTACAATCCCTGTGTTCTGGCTACAATCCCTGTGTAATGGCTACAATACCTGTGTTCTGGCTACAATACCTGTGTAATGGCTTAGTCTTTGTGTAATGGCTACAATACTTGTGTAATGGCTACAATACCTGTGTTCTGGCTACAATACCTGTGTAATGGCTCCCTGTCCCTGTGTTGTGGCTGCTGCATTTCCCACCCTAGGCTTATACTCGAGTCAATAACTTTTCCCAGTTTTTTTGTGGTAAAATTAGGTGCCTCGGCTTATATTCGGGTCAGCTATAAGGGTAACTCCATCTTTGTGGGAAAAATAGCAAATAAAAAAATAACATATACAATGGCTAAACAAGCCATATTGTAACTCAATGCCATTAAAATTACCTTTCTTTTTTCATCTTCAGCACTGTAATTTTCTGTAAAATTCAATGCAATATGGAAACCTTAAGGCCTACTGTGCACAGTCGGTCTACAGAACTTCCTACTTGTGTGAATGGCTCACTGAATTTCCCACAAGTCTACACTATAATACAAGTCAGATTTTAGGCATCCTCTACAACAAGAAAAATTATTTTTGGTGAGATACCCCCAAAGGGTTCATTACGTCTAAAAGGATGTATACACTGCATTTTCCTCTTTAGAACATCAGCTGATTTAGTAATGAAAAGGTCACTCCTATTCAGATTCACTATGCACTTTGACATAATCAAATAGCTTTTTCTTCAGATCAGAGAAAGGTAGAAATCTGCAAAGTTTGTAAAAATCCTTGCAATGTACATTGATCACATAGAGGGGACTGTTTTTAACAAAATTGGAGCTACTCTTTAATGGCACCAAATAAAGCTCTATCCTTCTCAAAGAAAATTATACAAAATGAATTTGGGTACATTGATGCATTACTGACTAATTGTCAGTCACACTATCTCGGCCCTGAAAACTGAAAATGGCTTGGTAATGAAGGGGTATATAGAGGGCAGTACTCAAGTGGTTAAGGACTATTGCACCCTTCAGCCTACATTGCATAGCTATTGGTATTTAAACAGAAACTGTCACCTTGTTCATACACGCAAAACAACAGTGTCTCCGCAAAGGGCATCCCACAACCTTTAATGCTTGCCTTGCCTGCATTCCCTAGCCATTTCTTGCTTCTCCACAGCCAGCAAGAATACCTGGCACTTCCGCCATGTAGCCTGTAGTATGAAACCTGCTCCTCAGTGACAGAGCTTAGACCTAGTGACCAATTGGTAGATCTATATACTTTTACATCACTAGTAGAGTGATGTCATCTAACATAGGCGATTTTCAGCTGCAGAGGAGCACAGAGCTGTGAGGATGCACAGGTAAGGTGAGTATTTGGGGGTCGGGGAATGCCATTATGGACTTTTTACATACCCAGCCCTGAGGTGAGGATAAAGACTGTAGACAATATCTGAAGCTTCACAATGTGTACCAGCCTAATGAAAAGGCAATCATGACAAAACAACAAATGCCAGAAAACAAACAGGTATTGTGTTAATATATAACAATATGACTACAGATTGTGCATGGTTACAAATATTTGAATTGGTAAAAGACATACAGCTCTCAGTATAATGATAATGTCTGATTAGGAAGATATTGTATTGTAAGGCACATATTACAATTCGGTTTCCAGACCTGCAAGCTAAATTTTAATGCTACAGCAAATTTTCAGACCTTTTCACACAGCCAATAATAGAGAAAAACCATTACGATATAGACTGTGAGATTAATGCATGATTGTTAAAATTGTTGGTAGTCACAAAGATGGAGAATTTAATTTCTTGCCAACGACAGCATTTCCACTGCTCTTATTTATGCTTGTGGCTCCTTTGACTTTTACAATGAATATACCTCAGATGCCTTTTTACCATTCACACACACACCAGTAAGGAGAGTGGCCTATTATATACAGCACTATATATTTTATAAAACATGGACATTTGTAATTTTGCACTAAAACTGTGATTGCCTTGTGTATCCCTTTACAGGGGTGTGCATAGCATACTGTAATGCTTTTACATACTCAAGAACTGAAGCCATTACCTTCAAAATGCTTTAAACACATTTAGGAAATCACCAAACCTGGACCCAT
The DNA here is from genome assembly GCA_018402905.1 of Glandirana rugosa. Lineage (NCBI taxonomy): Eukaryota > Metazoa > Chordata > Amphibia > Anura > Ranidae > Glandirana > Glandirana rugosa. The sequence continues at coordinate 845,335 of BLSH010518945.1, read as the reverse complement.
ATAGAAGCTGTGTGCAAGCTCTATTTTTTAATTATTATTAAATGGGTCACTTGTGATTCTAGCAGACTCTGTATGACTATTGGTAACATAGCAGAACAGAATATGACATTAAATGAAGCCATATTTTCCAGGATCATCCAATATTCCGCTATACAACAAGTGAAGTCACAGTGCAGCCTAGTCCTTACTTGAGTTATCGTTTGCCAAAGGATTTTGTTGATCTTTCTACAGGAGAGGATGCTCACAAACTCATTGATTTTCTTAAACTGGTGAGTAATAATTTATTTGGATTCCAGTTCCTTCTCTAGTGGGATGGTACTCACTGGATGGTACCTCATGTTTCTTACATTTTTTAACTGCTGTGGGTTTTTATGGATTTTCTTTTGCAACATCATGTTTTCATATTTCAAGTTTATGGTAGATATGGAAAAAAGAACTGTAATAGATAGCCTAGCAAAAGCTTTTGCTATATCACTGGCTCACATGGTGAATAGCTGGATATGGGCTAGGTTTGATGGATGTGGTTACAAATATAAGTGTTATGTGAGTGGCAAGAGTTGAAAGCTGCTGTTTATAAACAGTGCTGTTAGACAAGTGGTTAGGTGTCTTTTCACATGGGCTGAAAACTGACAGACTTGATCAGAAACTCCATGCAGCACTATGGACAGGCAGATGTAAGCAAACTTGCATCCGTTTACATCCACCTACTTTCGAGTGTCCAGGTCTGAAAAAAAAAACAGGACTGTGTCGTGTTCCATTTTTTTTGTACCTAAACATGCTGGATCAGAGGTAGCCTGTAAATAGACAGCGGAGTCTATTTATATCCAGCTGCCCATTGAGCCATCATGGGTCTGCCAGAGACCTGTTTGTTGGCACGGATATCGAAAAACTGACAGCCACCCTGTTTGGATCTGATTTAGCAGTGGATCTGTTTACAGATCCCCTGCTGATCGGAGCAGACACTACTCCATGTGAAAGAGCCCTAAAGCCACTACAAGTACTGAAAAATAGGTGTTGATGTATCAGAAATGAACTTCATTTCTATCTTCTGTTGTGGGCGGACAGCCCCAACAGCATTTTATAGACTAGTTGGCTTTTCCTTCTCAAACCCCTAACTGATCTGGTCTCTTTCCAAAAACATAAACAACATAAAATGATCTGTGGTCCCAAGATAAGAACTAGGAGTACTAATTAGGCTCCTTGAGACAGATGACACCAGTTCACAGGACAGCTCTGAATTTATTGCACTATTAACAAGTATATTTTGCACTTATGGAGAGAGAAAAGAGGTCCGGCAACTCAGGATGGCTTCCATATAAAATCCACAACTGTATTTAGATTCACACAAGAAACAAAAGGAACCCATAGCACAGCAAAATGGATGCGTTTCAGCCTCACATGGCCTTATTTTGTACTTAAAGTATAACTAAAGGCAAAACTTTTTTTTAGTTTTGGATAAGAGTGAAGAATTGGAACACCTGTAATTTTTTTTATTGCTACCTCTTCCTCCTTTTTGTCCTGTGGTTCATTGAAAGTAAAATAAAATCCCTCATTTTGGGTAGTCCCCAGAAATGTAGTAATGGGGAATTTTTCGACTGAGGACACTAATTCTGGTGACCTTGGGGGCCCTAAGGGATTCCCTTAATTTGCAGGGATTTTCATCACTCCTGTTTGGGCTATGGGACAGGAAGTGAAGGTAAATATCCCCAGTTGTACACATATGTTAAAAAAACCTGCTATGGATTATACCCTTCCCTTACTCTATCCAAAATGAAAAGAATGTTTTGCCATAGTTCTTTTTGAACAGATAGAAGAAAAATCTTTCACTGGCATATTTAAAAGACTAAAAGGGAGCTAATAAGATCATTGTTATGGTTTACATACATGTTACATTTTTCTTTCTATATACGGTAATAGTTTCTAACACCTATTGATTTTCTTATAAAATAAAATAAAATATATCCATGCAGCTTATGCAAATAGAAATCCACATAGTGGATTGAAACTGCTAATATAGCATGATGTAAAGATTAAATGAACTGGCCCCATAAAGTGGAATAATAAAGTTTTTAATTTGCATAAAAGTGCGTGTAGAGTGATCACATTTTTAATATTGTGATTGTTGTACAGTACCTATATATAGATAATTCTATAACAGATATTTAAACTATATAAACTGGAAAGTAAAATGAAAGTAGGCTCAGTGCATAATGCTGATATTGCAGACACTAAATATAAAGCTGCCATATCTATGAGATCTAAGCTTCCATATACAAGATCTATACCTTATGCATAGCTAGCCATTCAATAAAAGCAAAGTCTATATATATTCTATAATATGACTTCATCTGCACTTTTATGCCTTGGGTATTACTCCATATGAGTGGAGGCCTCGTGGACATTTATACTGCTAGCGCTGTTATGTTTATGAGGCTATTGTAAAAATAAATGGCTCTCATGTCAGTGATTTATGAATGGCAAAAGTCCCTCAAAGGCAGCAGTGTTTTAATGTGGATTTTTCTGTTTCCCTTTTCAAAACGCTAGTGACTTATTTATGTTGCAGCCTTAGGAGCAAAATGCACTTGAGCCTAAATATTGGACTATAAAATAGGAAATGCTGTGTACAGTGGATTAAAACAACTTACCAGCACACCCTTTTTTTCCTAAATAGTACCGCTGTGTCTGTAGTATTCATGCAGTGTATTATTTTCACCTAGTAGTCAACTGGAAGCCTGTACTGCCAGTTATTGTGCTAGCACCAGCACTCCTAGACACTTGCTGTTATGTAAAGTTAAGTTACCACCCCTTCTCATACATATCAGCACTACTCTAACAAAATAAGCAGGAGAAGACCATGTAGAAGCTTGGAATAAGGAAAGCATGTCTTTCAGGCAGAATCAAAAGTTCTGTTGCCTGATCCTCCATGCCAGAGATCCTCTAGCAGACCCAGTGAACAATTTAGTGCATTTCTCCAAACTTTATGATATGAAAACATGGGGCTGTATAGCACAAATTAATAGACTAAACCCAGAACTACTGTCTTAAAATGGTTGTAAAGCCTCAATGTTTTTCGCCTTAATGCATTCTATGCATTAAGGTGAAAAATCTTCTGTGCTGCAGACCCACCTTTTTCTTAACTGAGCCCAATCCAATCCAGCAATGTGCAAGAGCACAGCCGCTGTCTCTCTCCTCATTGGACAGATTGATAGCACCAGAAGCCATTGACTCCCGCTGCTGTTAATCAAATCCAGTGACGTGGGGGGGGGGGGGCTGGCTCAGTCCCACTGTCTTTGTCAATTGATGCAACGGCGGGACTCTGGAGTGAGCCCGCATGGGTGCCCCCTGGAAAGGCACCCCAAAAGAAGAGGATTGGGGCTGCTCTGTGCAAAACTATTGCACAGAGCAGGTAAGTATAGGTAGGTTTGTTGCTTTTAGAAAAAAAAATAGGGTTTACAAACCCTTTAATTATACATTACAGGACACAGACTCTTTAAAGCAAAGACCACTGGACACTGACAAACAAAGCTGTAAGGACAGCCCTATATAACCCTTCCATCCCCAGCAAGTCTAAGATTTGCTAGTGTCCTTAGGTGAACAGATGCATCTCTGCTAGCAGCAAGCTCCTTTTTGGTTTTTTTTTACCTTTTTTTCTTAAGATATTCTAGCAAGATTCCTTTGCTGGCACTGCATTAACATTTTTTATGTGCACTGGATCCAGGTTTTGGCTTTCAACTAGGCATGCAGTCCAACATGAGGAGTCACCGTAGGGGGTATTTGGGTCCAGCTTTTTGGTCCATCTGCCGGTGAAACTCTGTCCCTGAAGACCCTTTAGGGGGGTATGCCCACCAGGAGGGTGAAAATCTGGATACAGTTTGGTTCCCCAAATTCCCCTTGGATGACAGAGGGAAACCACAGAAATTGGAGATAAGCGCCCTGTTTTGAATTCCCCTAGTCCCTGAATAGTTAAAATGCAGAGCACTGGCTATGGCATATTAAGCGTCAGACAGATTTCCTCAGTTGCCAACATCTGGACTGGTCCCTTTACTTGGAGGAGTTTCAAGTTCCTGGCTCCCAAGCTCAGTAACATACTGGACAGATTTTTCCCTAGGACCAGAGATCCTCAGGCCTTCACAGTTGATGCTTTGGTAATTCAGTGGAATACATTCAACCTGATCAACATCTTTCCCCCACTAAAGCTTCTTACTCAAAAGCACCACAGGATCAAGTTGGAGGGCATTCCAGTGGTCTTCATTGTACCAAACTGGCTCAGGTCTTTTCAAGCATTTGATATCTTATTTCCAGATTTGCAAAGAGCCCACATGTTTTTTTTTGCTCGCAGGTTCACAAGTTTTATCAGGTAGATGTACACGCCTGTTTTGATGTCAGTTTTGGTAGTAGGGTGCTTTGAGTCCTTCTTTGACCTGTTGGTTACGTGGACATGTTGGTGTTCGTTTATTGTGTTGCCAAACCCTCAGCTTGACTGTTTTTGGATGTCCCAATAGCCTAAAATCTTAATGGCCTTTGTTTTTTATTGATTAACAAAATATATTTTTGTCTTGCATGTAAAATCTTTCCTTGGAGGAAGGCCCTACTTCATTGTGTTGACGGGCTAAGGGATATTCTATGCCATGGAGAATGCAGAATGGGTATCCTTCCTGCACATATCCAAAGGGCGCTTTGGTTGAAATTTTGGAGTATCCGTGAAGAAATGCCTCTTGCATTATGCCCTTTAATGAGGAACACCTCTTTGGTGAACTTTAATAAGGAAGCCACTGAGGAGGATGAGTACCCGTTTGGCCCCAGAAAAAGAAGGAACATTCTTCATCTGGGAAACCTACTACTCCTGAGGCAAAAAAAAAAAAAGTTTCTCTAAGGCCCCCAGGTCCTCCAGAGTTCTGAGGTACAGGCGCTCACCAGATTTTTAATCATTAAGCTCTTGAAAGCTAGGAAATCTACTTCACCACCTCAGCTGTATTACCGAGTGTGGCTCTGGGTGAGTTTTCATTACCAAAAGTGGTAACCCCGAGCCACACTCGGGATCACATCACAGGATCAGGGCAAAGTTACTCACCTTATCCCCGGGATCCTCCAATGTCCCCCCGCTGTGTCTGCGGGCTGTGTCCTCTGCCCGATGTACTGTGTGCTGGGCTCAGTTCCTTGCGAGCGCCACATCGCACGGGGGGCGGAGCCCGGTGGCAAATTCAAAAAGTGAAACACACATAGCACATACAGTACACTGTAATCTGTAAGATTACATTACTGTATCAAATCATTTCACATTCCCTTTGTCCCTAGTGCTTTGTCCAGTGCCCTGCATGTACTTTTAAATTATATATGCCATTCTTTCTGCCTGGAAACTTGAGAATGTCCATGGCATCCAAAAGCGTCCCTTTACATCAAAATAAGTTTTTGAACAGCTAGAAAACACTGATTCCAGGGGAAATTCGTCATCAGACACTGAACGTGACGACAGCGACAATTCTGCAACTGAGCAAATTTCTGTGTTTTTGACCTGATTACATTATTGAATACATTTTATTATTATATTATTATTTTTGATAATTATTTATAGTTATTATATTATAATTTATGATTTTGTTGTTTCAAATGTTATACCCGGGATGTCTACCAGACTCTTGTTTGGACAGATTTAAGTGAGTTATTCCTAAGAATTACAGGCTTACAATATAAAACGCCAAATTTATATGCGAAACAACGTACCAATTTGAGAGGCAAAAATCTGACATAATCATACTGCCAGGGAGTACAATGGCATAAGCGTGTTTCTCTACATGTGGGACAAGGAAATTGCATCCCAGGAAATTCTCCATTGGACAAATTTTGTCTTTTCTCCAGTCTGAATCGAGTCAAATCTCATTCTTAGCAGTTCTTTTTCAGAAGTCACTTGCTTCTCACTGCTTAGTGAAGGCCTGCGTACAGGGGGTCACTCACATTATTCCTCTGTTCATTATCCTGTGACTTTGTGGGATCTTAATTTAGTTCTGTTGACTCTTCAGAAACTGCCCTTTGAACCTACTAAAGGTATTCCTCTTTTTATCCTTACTCACAAAGTTGCCTTCTTTGCTGCCATCACCACTACTGCAGGGAGAGTTTTGCAGTTGGCAGCCCTAACCTGTAAAGAAAAACACGTCAGAATGTGACTCACTGCTACACTCTGCCAGCTATAGGCGGTGTATACATCATATCCTAGCAACGTGTATTTAAATGAGACGTCTTTGTTGCTAGGTAGGCTAATGAAGGAGGCGTGGCCTTGCCTCTGAAACATGTTCCTATTGGCCGATCACCACAGCGGGCTGAACCAGGCTTTGACAGCTCTCCCTTGCCTCTTCACAGAGTGAGCCGGCTGGCATCTCCCTGATTACCCTTTGGCAACAGTAGAGACTGATACACGCGGCGCTCACCGCTGCTTCCATGGGTTCCCTCGGATTGATACACTCACCCTGATGAGCTTGTTTTTACGTCACACATATGAGTGTATTTTATGCTTGTTCACTTATCCATGAATAAAACATTACTGCTCCAGAGGTGTCTTGGCGCTTCTCTCTCCCCCTTCCCTATCCTGTAAAGAACCCTTTCAAAGACTAGGTTGTTTCTGAGACCCAGGACCTTTTTATTTAACATGGTTTCTTCTAGCTTAAATAGGACATTGTTTTGCCATCCCATTGTCCTGCTGCTAAACATGAGAAAGAGATTTCCCTCTGTTGTCTGGATGTAGTATGTGCTGTTTGAAATGATGGCCCCTTTCACATGAGTGCCTTCAGTTTTGATCAGCAGGGGATCTGTCTGCTGATCTCTGCTGATCAGAGCAGAGTGTGGCGGATGACAGGTCCGTGTACACTCAGTTTATGCAGAGCGGACACAGAGAGCCCACTCTACTCTCTATAGGCTGTCGGATGTAAACAGACTCCACTGTCCTTTTGCACTCAACTACCTCCAATCTAAGCCGCCTACACGGAGAACAGATTCCCTTCCATTTGTTTTAAGCAAGCCAGATCGGATTGAAGGTAGGTGGGTGTAAAAGGGACTTGACAGGTGGACCTGACCAGAGCGGTCGTGTGAAAGGAGCCTTACTCTCAGCTACAGATCTCTTTCGACCGCCCCACCCTCTGTTGTTCCTGAAGGTTTTATAGAAGACAACCTGCTTTTCGCTCCACAGTTGCAAGGTGGATTTGTCAGCTCATCCTTCAAGCTCACAATCGCAAGGTCAAAGGTTTCCCTTTTCCCTATTAAAGAGCACTCCACAAGACCAGTTAGTGCTTCAGGGGATGGGAAGTCCCCTCATTTCCTAACAATTTCCTATTACTTACTGTTGTGTCTCTGTGATAAAACATAAAATAACCTGATAATGGTTTATCCCTTTACTACTCTATCTAATTAGACTTAGAGTGGTATATGCGTTTTAGTGAGATATGAGTCCGAACTTCAGTTAAAGTGCACGGCAGCCCACATTTATTAGGCAAAAGCAAAGTTCCAACACAAAGTTTAGTTCTAATTGGTTGTCTACGCAGGGGTTCTTCTCCAACAAATATCAGCAAAAGAAAATCCTAGGCACCTGATCCATGACTATAAAACCCAGAGAAAACTTAAAACACAGCTCTCCCTGCTCGTAATACACTGACATTTTGAGAACCTTGTATCATCTTTACATCTCTTTCCTAATCTCACACCATAGCAGGGTCCTGTACGGTCACAATAGGGAATGAAGCCAAGTGTTTGTGAGTTTACAGGACCATGCATCCAATGCTCGGTATGTTCTTCCATCTGCAGGACAGAGTAGAGGTCAATAGAATAAGCTGATTAAAAAGTAAGCATTCTTTCACAAAACCGAGCACTGCATTTTACTGTACTGAGGATAGTTGTAATGCATAGGGATGTTTTTGGCAAAAGTCAATAATGTTGAGCTAACCCTTTAAATATATTGTTTACTACAGCTGTAATTTGTTCAATTTATTTTTTATCTGAATATAATTTTAATGTTTTCTAATCCAAATAGAAAAAGAATCAGCAAGAAGAGGACTCTGATGATTAGGTCAGTCCTATCTGCTGTCTGTGAGTGACAGCTTCCTCTGGCGTTATTATGTAATCAGGTTCAAGTGAAAGCTAGAATGGATGGAATGGAGTTCCCACGAGATCCTGAATGCAATCACTATATCAAAAATCACATGAACTTTTAATCTTCAAACAATTTGTTCTTTTTGCTTTTTCCTGCTGCTCTGTATGCTGACTGAAGTGAGTGGGAGCAAGCTGGCTGTGTTTGTACTCAGTTCAGTGTATAAACACTTCTTCACATTATCAAGCTTCAGTCTTGACAGCCTCACACATTCTACATACTGAGGTGTCGTAAATGCTTATTGGCAGCTGGTTTTCATCCCCTTAACTCTCTGTAAATCAATAGTTTGTGCATGCCAGAGTTATTATTGAGTGTTTACATCATTGTGTAAATTTTACAGTTTTTCCCCAACTGTGCATAATAAATATATTTTTTATGCTAATATTTTTCATTGTTTTATTGTTCATTAAATTAGGTGTACTTTTATCTGCTATTTTTATGATTTCTGGAAAGTTGGGTTGATGCTAGATTGGAGATTGGAGTCGAATATTACCAATTAGTGATCACACCCTATTATACAGTTCTCAGCTTCTGAAATTGCATAGATGGTGTGAGGTCTAGAAGGCAAATTCCATATCACTGACCATGCTCCACACTGCAGCAGCCTCAGCTATGTTAGCCACAAGCTGTGTAACAGCTAGCCACATGAACACTGCTTGCATTTTTTTTTCAGGTGAAATACCTTTTTTAAGAAACCTAGATGTTTTAGTTGACACTAAAATGATGGCTTTCAGTCGATTTTGAATGAAAAAGAAAATGCATATCTTTTATATAGTCTTTTTGCTTTTCAGTATGAAAACCCAACTATGAAACGAGTTTTCGCTTTTATGACCTCTTCTGATCAGATGGAACCTGCCTTCTGTGGTATATAATGTGTGTTAGGGAAGCCAAATAAAGCCACTTCCTTCCAGAGTACATTAGGTGTGAACCACACTTCAGCCAGTGTCAGTACAGGAAAAGCAGTGCTGCTTTTGAGAAGGAACCCTAGAAAGCTGTGTGTACAGTGGTTTGAATTTTTTTTTGTTTTTTTAAACAAATAATTGCCATACTAGTAAATGAAATACAGTGCTATGACATTCAGATGACTGAAATCATGTATTGTTCTGTTTGTGCTGAACTAGCAAGAAACTGTCATTTTTATCAGAAGGCTGGGTTCACACCGCAGCACGCTTCGGCTCACAGCAGGGGTCCGGTGCGTTCCCATTCACCGTTTCAGGTCCGATTTCAGCCAGAATTGTGAGCTAAATTCGGACCTGAAACAGACCAAAAGATGCACAGGACCCCTGAAATCTGAATGATCTGAATATTTGAAGCGGAAGTTCCAGATTATGCATGGGGATGATATTACAAGGGTCACATACAATGGTAAATGTATTTATTGAAGGAAAATACAACAAAGCAAATCTGAAATTTAAGTGTGGTAAAGCTCCTTATATTTAGACTTCAGTAATATGTCCATCCAGTACTTAAGATTACACCACCAAAAGAATGCCTATGATATTGCTGAAATCTCAGTAAAAGGGGGTTGTACCCCATTTAAATTGGTTGTCCGCCATATTGTTTCACATGAATCCTCTGTAGGTCAGTTAACCATAATTGTGGAACTTGTATGCACTCTTCTTAATTGTTCAGCCATTTTCTTATGAGTTGATACTTCCTTTGGATTTGCTGTGTACACATCTGTATTTACAGCGTCATATTTTTACCATTTGACTGTTTCTAGTTAGATACTGCTTAGCGGTGGGAGTTGTTTCAGAAAAACTCAAGCCCTATTCCGGCTCTGTACTCCCAACTTCCTTTCCCCTCCAGTGCTCCCCCCATCCTCTTGGATGGATTTGATAATGTTAATGCCGCTCTCTGCACCATTACATAGTGTATGCTAGGGAGTATCTAGGGGGTAGACCCATGAACACCCTGCACTCACAGTATGTCCTTATACACTGAGTGGTGCTGAATGACTGAGAACGTCTTGTGGTGTAAAGAAAGTACAGCTGGTAAAAGCTCCAGACTGAAGACAAGTATTACATTATGTATTTTTTTTTTTTTTTTTTTTGCAGGGGGACATTTAAAATTAGCCCAAGGTTGGGCTTCAGAGTTAAAAAATTAAAGACATGTAAATCTTCCAGTGTTTTGCAAATAGAATTTTGTTCCCTGAATTTGATAATTCTACAGTTACTACAGAAACAGATCAGAATATCATTCTTGAAGCTAATCTATAAATAAGGGATAAAAACTGTGCTATATGAGAAAAAGGTATATCCACAAAAGTTCAACCAAACCAAACCACTAGATACACATGGCAGAAAAAAATAATGTTAAAAACGCTGTGGTAAACATCAGATGGGTATGACCAAAAAAGCCCATATTAAATGCATGGAAGAATCACAGGGGGTCAAAATGGCGTGTGGCTTCTAACCCAGCCAGGGTGTAATGCCGCTCGGGAATCCACAGGTGAGAGTCTATGGTCTAAGGTTGCACGTTGCTCCTCCTTGCTGCAGTGCTTCTCTACCCTGATTCCTTTCACATGTGTGGTTTGGCGGTGAGCACATCGGCATTACACCCTGGCTAGGTTAGAAGGCACATGCCATTTTGACCCCCTGTGGTTAAGGGGTCCACTGTCTCTGGTAAGCGGACATCCGTTAAGGTAGTGGATAACACATTGGTGGTTTTTACTGTGCCGAGTGATCTGTGGATGACACTGTGGTGGTGCTAAACGGCTGAGTGGATTTCTCCATCTCTAACACAGACTGAATCCTGCATGTTTCTTCCATTCATTTAATATGGACTTTTTTTGTCATACTCATCTGATGTTTAGCGCAGCCTTTTTAACATTTACTCAAAGCTAATCTATTCCCTTAAAACCAATGCAAAAAAAGAGGAGAGCTTTGCATAGTTGCTGGAGACACTTTAGAATTCAAGTTGAAAAAAAACAAAATGAAAAAAGAAGTTTAAGAGGAATGGTTATTGCTTGATTAAGGCTTTTACCATTTTACAGAAAACATGATTATGAAATTCTGAAATACATATTTAGTGCACATGCCCGGACTATTAAAACAAAACAACTGGATTGCTGTGTAATTGCTCATTCAAAACCCATTAAAGTGTAAAATTGCATAAATGTGTTTGGGTGTGATTGCAGTAATTTTTTCCCTTTATTATAAGCATTGTTGCTACTATGACTAACTATCTAATCTAAATCTTGTATTGTCTGTAGCAACACTTGAATTTGGTTTTCTGTAAATTGCATATTGTCTAAAGCAAGTAAAATCATATATCATGCACATACACATTAGATATATAAAAATGAAAGGCCACTATACATTAGAATTGTTATTAAAACACAAATGGGACTTTCGGTTCTGGCGCCGCATTGAGTAGCTGTCCTTCACAGCAGCTCCCGCAGTGCGACCCGCAAACCTGCTTATAAAGCCAGCCCAGACTACCACTGTCACCCGCAGCTCCTCCAGCGGCTCCCCCTGCGAACATGGACCGCTTTGTTGAGAAAAGCAGCCTGCGATCGCAGCTGCCACAACCTGTAATAGAGACCGCGGCTCCGGCCTTGTCAGCCACAATGCCGGAGACGCCTGAGATGGAGGTGAGGGCCGCCCCCACCCCTCCCAACCTCATGGGGACAGAGACAGACCGCATCGTACTAGTGGTAGCAGCGCTCCTCTCTCCCACAATAGAAGCTACAGGTGAAAAGGCTGTTAGTGCCGGCATGGCACAAATCAAGAGGGAATTAAAGGAGCTTGCAGGCAGACTGAATGAGGCATAACTCCGCATCTCAAATATTGAGGACGCATTATACCAAGTACAGGCCTCAGAGCCGACCCAGGATAAAACTAACCAATTAATTATTCGTTATCCAGAAGTTGGAAGATTTAGAAAGACGAACACGTAATAATCTGCGTTTTGTGGGTGTCCCGGAGTCCCTGCAAGCATTAACCTTTGCTGACTTTTGTGTCCGGCGCATCCCTGAGGCTTTGGACCTGCCAGCCCCATTCATAGTGGAACGAGCCCACCGCATGGGGTCATACACCTCAGATCGCTCCTCTCCACGCCCAATCATTGCCAAATATTTAAACTACGCAGACAAGGCTGCCGTTTTACAAAAATACAGAAAATCCAGTTCCCTGCAAATAGACGGAGTCAAGGTCCTAATCTTTGCGGACTATTCCATAGAGGTCTCCAGGAAAAGGAAAGCTTTCCAACATGTTTTCTCTCAACTCTACAGGCATCAGGCAAAATTCACCCTGGCGTTTCCAGCCATATTACGCCTCAAGGCACCCAATAGGGTCCAGCTCTCCTTCCACGATACATCAGAGGCGGAAGTCTTGTGCTCACTTCACCCAACATCGTATTCAAACCCCTCAGCTAAAGCTTCCTCGTCCCCTCGCCCTTTGGATCAACGGAGCCCACTGAAGGACTCTCCTAAGCGCTTAAAATACTCCAACTCTAACTACCATCCAACCCAGCGCTGACTCTATCTACACTGGGCCCCACTGGATCACTGAATCGCTAAGTGGGTAAATATGTACTCGATTATTGACTGCATCAACTCAGTCTGCTATCATTTAAAGGTTAATTCCTCTCCCGGGCTATACCTGGTAATTAGGCCCGCAGTTTTTTTTTCTCCTCCATGGTAAAGTTATTTTAGCATAGCTTCCGCATGGGATCCACTGTACACTGCTAACTCCATCTCTCCCCATCTCACTGAGCCCGTTGCAGTCATGCACCTGCACCAATCAGGCTAACTCAAACATCCCTCTATGGGCCGTTTGAAGGGAGCTGGCCTACACAGTGCACCCATGCGGAAAAAAGTTCTATGCATGTTTAATTTTATGGTTCGCTTATGTTTTTTTCTTCCTCTGTTACCTCTTTTCTTCTGTCACACCAACTACATACTGCAATCTATAGATCCAGCACCCAGCCACCTACCTCCTCTTTTAAAGGGGTTGTAAAGTCTCCTGGTTTTTCACCTTAATGCATTCTATACATTAAGGTGAAAAACCTTTTTAGTGTAGCAGCCCCCCTTTACTTACCTGAGCCCGAATCGATCCCGCGCTGGGGACCAGCCTTGTCCCTCTAGCTGCTGGCTCCAGTCCTCATTGGATGGATTGATAGCAGGGGAGCCATTGGCTCCCACTGCTGTCAATCAAGTCCAGTGACACGGGAGCCGGGGGGCAGGGCTGAGTCCCGCTGTATGTGTGAATACACGCAACAGCAGGACTCGGGAGCATGCCCGCATGGGTGACCACCAGGGAAAGTGCTTCCCTGACGGGGCACTCGATATGAAGAAGGAATCAAGATCGCTGCCTAGGGACCCCAGAAGAGGAGGATCAGGGCCACTATGTGTAAAACCATGCACAGAGGAGGGGAGTATAACATGTTTATTTATTTTTTTTTCAAAAAAAACTGGAACCTTTGGTATCACTTTAACTCACCTGCACCCACATATGCCAGCACCATACATCCTCACACCCAGGATAAAATGTATGTCCCTACCTCACTTGCACAAATCTCCATCTCAACTTTCCCCCCATGAAAATGATATCATGGAATGTGAAAGGGCTTAGGCCCCCCTTTAAGAGAATCAAAATATTACGCAATCTCAAGAAGCTTAAAACTGATATCGCCCTCTTACAGGTGTCCCACCTGACATCCCTTGACTACCATCGTATTAAGAAACTTTGAGTGGGTACTGTGCTAGGCTCTGAGACTATTGGTCGTAAAGTTGGGGTACTTATCCTAATCCACAAAAATCTCTCTTGTAAAATTATATCAGTTGAATCTGAAAGTCAGTGATGCTGTCTCACCACCCATATCCAACTGGCCAATAGAGACCTCCTGATGTCTAACGTTTATGCCTCTAACAGCCCCGGAAAACTATTTTATGGGATCTTTCCACCTCCCTACTAAAGAAGCCACACATCCCTCATATTGTCGGTGGAAATTTCAACGCCACAATACACCTGACAGATCTTTACCCAAACGCCCAAATGGTCCATCTAGAGACCCTGACCAGTCCTACTTTGCCTCTACAATGCACTCCCTACGCCTCATTGAAATCTGGCGACTACTCCACCCAGCGGACAAGGAATTTACTTTCTATTCTATCCGCCACAAAGGCTTTACTAGGATAGACTACATCGTCTGGATTGATTTGATTGTTCCCACAATATAGCTATATCTGACCACGCTCCAATCTCAATATCACTTGATTACTTCTACTCTCACTCTAATCCCTGCCTTTGGCGCTTCTCCTCTTTCCTACACAACAACTCAGACTTCCAGACATACATGGATAAGGCCTGGAAGGATTTCTCTTACTACAACTCACCCCATACTGATAACCCCAATCTATACTGGGAAATTGGCAAAGCCTATCTTTGTGGCCGGATCATCTCCTATGCTGCTTCCTACAAAAAAACACACCCTAGCCAGCTACAAAAAAAAAAAAAAGCATATGACAGACTTTGAACAGCCCAGCATACCCTATCTAACCTATACTCCCCTGATAATAGATCCGAATGGTTATCAGCTAGGAAAGCTTTTGAAACCTGGGCAGACACTAGAACTGGCTTCTCTGGCTCCTTCAATCATCTGGTCAGCTCTATGTACGCTTCTCCCACGGCCAGGCTGGTGGTGGCAACTCTCCTCACTGAGGAATTTCACGTCTACAAAGGCACAAGACAAAGCTGCCCCCTCTCGCCGCTCTTATTTAATCTAGCTCTCGAACCCCTATCCAGACAAATGACCTGGCCCCACTACATGGCATACATATCGGTGACCTTGAATTACATACCTCCCTATTTGCAGATGATGATCTCATCTTCTCAGCCAATCATGCCTCTGATATGTGTACCATCAAAAATACCTTTGATGAATTCAGACTATGCTCAGGCTTACGCATAAACTTCCACAAAAGTGAAATTCTTCCCATAGGCCCCTCCCCAAACTCCTTATGGACGTCTCAATCACCATTCACTGTAGCCACATCACATATTACATACTTAGGCATCAAGATAGGCAAATTGCCATCCTCACTATACAATCTGAACTACCCTCCGCTAATCAAAAAAATCACTCGAACTGGACAACTGGATGAATCTGCCACTTCCGCTCTTGGGGCGATGTCAACTAGTAAAAATGGTCAGCTTCAGTCACCTTTTATATTCTCTCCAAACAATACCATTACTTTTAAAACACAAAGATATTCAACTGGTGAATAAAGCTATTACTGAATTCATTTGGCAGAAAAGGTGACCATACATTGCATTAACCAAACTTTATCTCCCCAGGAGTGAGGGGGTCATCAGTCTCCTTAATATCGGGGCATATAACATAGCATGTCTTCTTAGATTAGGCATGGACTGGATCTTACAGGCCTCACGCTATTCTAAATTCAACATCGAATCTATGATGGTTCATCCTTATTTGCTAGTGGCTCTTTTACGTTGTAAATGGAAGTCTCTGCCTCCAGACCTGCAACATAACCTCCTACTACGAAACGCGGCCATAGACTGGAGGGAATCAAGGAAATGCATGAAACTCTCTCCTTTCATATCAAGACACCTACCAATTCAGGGCAACCCAAAATTCCCAGCTGGAATGGAACACAAATTAATCTTCCGTTCACTGACAGACGCAGCCTTCTTATGACACATGGGTTATGCTCATATTACTAGGAGTAGACTAGGCAAAAATAAAACAAAAGCATAGGTTGGCCACTCCCAGGGGGCCGTCCTCACCTTAGCACATCTGCTCTGCATAGCACATCAGTTTTAAATTGCCTAGTGCAAGAAGTAGACCTGGTTCCCTATGGGATCTGCGGTCTCCTGAAGATTTTTTCTGATGAAGACTGCTATCAAGAAGCCGGCTGGTGGTATAGAGGATATCTAGAATCCAAAAACTTTCCCCAGTCCGGCCGACACTATGCGAGCTACCCTTAGCGGGGGCCCGCCGCATAGCGCCCGTTCCGTGCGGGCGGCCAGTGTCTAAAACCCACTAGAGCCCAGTGACTGGTTTTGTTCCTGTCCAGGGGCCTGGCTAGCAGCATGCCTCTCTATGGGGAGGTAAGTCTGCTCCGGGTGGCTACCCGCTGCACCCGTCGGGTTGGTGAGTGGACCCCTCTTCCATCCTAGGGGCACGGAGAGTGGGCACCTGGGCAGCTTCTGTGGTAGCCGGCCGGTGGGGGTCCGTTAGTGGGGACACACTGGGTGGTACCCCTTTGAGGATTATCTCCCGTCCCCCCCCACTCCCCCTCCCCCCCGCAGTACCGCACCTTGCACTGACCGTTCTGAGCACTGCATTAAGCAGTTCGCCGCCATTCTGTGTGGATCACCGTTCGTTCGTCCGCCGACCGCGCCATTTTGCTATAAGCTCTGCTTGTGTTAATGGCAGCATCCATTGTTTGGTAGCCCATGCGGTTTTCAGGCTGTCCTCTGGCGGCCCCCAGTGGTCGTTTTTGGTATTACAGGAAGTTATAAAAACCGAAGTAGTACTTCCGGTTTCACTTGGACAACGTGGCTGATACTCGGTGGTGCAGGCTCTTGAAGTGCAGTGGATTTTTGGGCATTGCTCATTCCAGTCACAGTGCTGAGGCATTTAAAACAGCAAGTATAGCTGGCTCTCCCTGGGTGCTGGTAGCGGTGGGCGCAATCCTCCTGGGTCTCCCTGGCTGATTGGTGGGGTAGAGGTGGTGGTCACACAGTGGGGGTGCCGGAAGGCTGGGATGTCAGAGGCCGGCAAGGCTATGGCAGGTGTACCTGCGGATCAACAATCGACCCCGGGAACCTTGGTGTCCTTGGAACAGCTGAGGGTGGTATTTGGGGTCTTCTGTCCCCGGGCGGGGGACCCGGTTCCGGGGGGCCCCAAAAAACGCCCACCACCCCCTCATTCCTCAGGAGAGGATTCGGATCCAGAAAGCACCTCAGTGGGGGTCACACCTGTGGACCTATCAGAGGGTGAACTGCCCTCAGAAGGCGAAGGTGATCAGGAGGCTCCTTTATCGCGTGAAAAAGCAATAGTGGCCGCTCTGATCACTGATATCCGCGACTCCATGCGGCTTGACCAAGCAGGGGAGTCGCATGAGTCCACATATATTTGTGGATCACTTAAACCCCCTAGGTCCCCTAGGGCTTACCCTTATGATCAGGTGTTTGAACAGGCGGTGTTCAAGGAATGGCTGCGGCCACCAAATTCCTTTGCTATTCCTAAAAGCTTTGCTGTTCCCTACCCCTTTGAGGATAGCTTTACTAAGAGATGGGCTTCCCCAACGGTGGACCCCCCAGTGGCCCGTCTGAATAAGGCAATGACCATTCCCTTGGAGGGGTCTCCGTCTTTTAAGGAGGCGGCCGATCGCCGCACGGAGGCAGTGTCTAAGGCACTGTTCTTGTTGGCTGGGTCAGCCATGCAGCCGGCTTTAGCGGCTGCGATGGCGGCACAATCTCTTCATGAGCACGCTGCCACACTGCACACTGGTTTAACTTGTGAGTGTGCACAGGCTGAGGTGCAGCGGGCACAACATTTGGAAGAGGGGCTCCGCTACATATGCCATGCTGCTTTGGACCTTCCTCCCATATTGTCAAAAATGTCTGTTTTTGCAATTGTTATCAGGCGGGTGCTGTGGCTCCGCTCTTGGTCGGGTGACCAGGCTTCAAAGAAAGCTCTTGCAGATCTTCCCTTTCAGGGAGGGCGTCTGTTTGGCCCACAGTTGGATGAAATCATTAAGGATTTCACGGGAGGGAAGAGTACTTTCCTTCCAGAGCCAAAGCAGCGGGATTTTCATCGTAGGCAGGGCCCTGTTTCTTCAGGTCAGAAGAAGTTTTTTCAGGCACCCGGCTCAGCGGGTAAGGGCTTCAAGTCTGGTAGGGCTTCCGCTGGGCCCAGTAAATGGCCCTGGCAGCATAAGTCCGAAAAAGCGAAGGATAAATCAACCTCCGCACGATGGGTTGCCCCTGCCCGACTCACGGGTGGGGGGCCGGTTTCTGGGGTTCGCAGACAGATGGACTGCCCGCATCACCGATCGGTGGGTACTGGAGGTGGTGTCCTCCGGGTACAGAATAGAATTCATCTTTCTGCCCCCAGAAAGGTTCTTCCCTTAAAACTTGAGACTCCCTCAGGGGCGTCGGGAGGCGCTTCTAGGTGCCGTTCGGGCACTTGCTGAACAGGGGGGGTGATTGTACCGGTACCCATGGTGGAAAGATTTCACGGGTTTTACTCAAACCTCTTTGTGGTGCCCAAAAAGGGCGGTGTCAGGCCAGTTCTGGACCTGAAGGCATTAAACCGCTTCGTAAAGACGAAGAGATTCAGGATGGAGTCCATCCGCTCAGTCGTGGCCGCCCTGCAACAAGGGGAATTCATGGCGTCCCTGGATATCAGGGACGCGTATCTCAATGTTCCAGTTTGTCACAGTCACCAGCGTTTTCTACGCTTCGCAGTGGGGGACCTGCATTACCAGTTTGTGGCACTTTCCTTCGGGCTGGCTTCATCTCCCCAAGTGTTCACCAAGGTGGTGGCCCCGATGCTGGCGCTGCTGAGACAGAGAGGTATTGCGGTAGTAGCATACCTCGACAATTTACTCCTGAGAGCAGAGTCTGCTACAGCTCTGGAGGAGAACGTGACAATCACGGTGTCCACGTTAGAGGAGTTCGGTTGGCTAATCAACCTACAGAAATCATCGTTGACTCCATCCTGCCGGCTGGAATACCTGGGTCTGATTCTGGACACGGTGCAGACAAGGGTGTTTTTACCACCAAACAAGCTCCTGACACTTCAGGCAGCAGTACGAACCCTGTATCACGCCAATGGTCCTCCTTACGGTTCTGTATGCGAGTGTTGGGGCTCATGGTGTCAACTTTCGAATCGATACCTTACGTCCAGAGTCACACTCGGGTCCTGCAGAAGGCGATTTTGTCGCAATGGGACAAATCTCCCCTATCCCTAGACAGACGGATCAGGTTGGATCATCAGTCCCGAGGATCCTTGATTTGGTGGATTTGGGCTCCGGCCCTAAAGTTGGGAAAATGTTTTCTCCCCCTCAATTGGTCGATAGTAACGACGGACGCCAGCCTATCGGGCTGGGGAGGGGTCCTGGGTCAGTTCTCTGCCCAGGGTCGTTGGTCAGTGCAGAAAGCTTGCTTTTCAATAAATGTACTCTCATGTAAATAACTTTTCGTTCGAAAGACGTGACTGGTTGCTGGGACCCGTCTCTTGACTGGGTCCTGGGG
>BLSH010518945.1:774539-793655 GCA_018402905.1 Glandirana rugosa | reverse complement strand
CCCCCCCCCCCCCCCCCCCCCCCCCTTCTCTACACCTACTCTCTACTTTTTCTCTCTTTTTCTTATCTCCTCTTCTGAGATACATATGGTTATATTTAAGGCATAATACAGGAATGTATCCATTAAAAGGAAGGAAGCAGTCTGCTCCTACATTTCATTGAATGGAGCCCTCTGAAGGGCGATTTAAGAGTATGGTACAGGGAACATGGACAATGTGTATATAATTCACTCTGTATTGTATTGGAATTTCATGCTGTCAGACTATCTTTCTTCTTAATAAATATTATATTTGCAAAAAAAATTGGGAGGTTTAGCTGAAATGAAAGCGGTCTCACCTGGGCCAACCATCTTTCATTATCTATCACTTAACCCTACTTCCCATGCAGACCAACAATATGCAATATGTTTGAGAGTATATACCTAAGTTGTATTGTGCATTATCCTTTGTTTTCTATTCATAGTCTAATGTTCAACTTATCAGCAGAAGCTAGATATTCTTGTTTGAAGTTGTTTTTTTTTTTTCCTGTACATCAAATGTAACCTTTGTACTCTTTTGAAAACCCAATAAAAAATCTATTGGTAAAAGTGAGACTTGTTTACTTTGAACACTTAAAAGCTGTGCTTGAAACTATTGTTCTGTGAAGTGATTATTGTACCAGCTTTTGAGTCTTGGAAGCTTGTTTCTGATTCTTTTGGGGCTTCAGGTCTGCCAGATGTATTCCTGTCTGTGCTTATTCACATTCTCTAGTGCTTTTTGATGGCGTAACTGTAGTCAGGAACTCCTAGGTTTTCTTTGCAATTTGTCTAAAGGAAGCATCTACAATATTTGGGGTTATAAAGGTCTGTCTTTCTTCAATTGCCTTTTCCTTGAAATTATGAGAACAACATACAACCTTGTGTCCAAATAATGTTCCAGAGGGTATATTAATACAATTTGTTCCAAAACTGCTTTTAGAAATCAATAACTATTGGGACCCTTAATAAGAATTGTTTGTATTTACCTTTACTGTTTAATTTATTTCAGATACAGAAAAGCTGTAATTTGTTAACACATTACTTGTTTCCTGTGAAGGCCTTTTTGAAATCATCATTATTATTCAGTCTTTGGAAACCAAATTATTTTTTTTAGTTCAATCTAATTCTATAAATTTTTATAAATGTCAAGAAACAAAACCAAAAGACCATCCATCAGAATTTGCAGAAAGTATAAAACCACAACATAACAGGTATGAGGATATAGTGTTACAGTGCTTTAAAGCGTTCTAAAACACATTCAATAAAATATGTAACACCAAGAGATAGGAACTGTGAGCAGTTAAAAGTCCATGCACCAGGTGTTTGAAATTCAAGCCTTAAACAGTAAGGGGAAAATGGGACAGTATAAAAAGGGAGGGGGGACGAGGGGAAATGCTCTCCACCCTGCACCAACATGTCTCCGAACCTTGGACGCCCAACTCGGGATGGAAGCATGACTTGGAGCTCCTGTGAGTTATGGAATATGGTCCAGGTGGCCCAGGTCATGGTGTGCCTCCCCAGCTATCGTGTGGAAACCTACATTTTTTTGAACTTCTATTTATCTTTGTTGTAACTTAGGTTCACTGAACTTGACCTACTTAAATTTCACTAAAAACTGGAAAAATGGTGGTTTTCTAAAATTATTATCCACTAGTGCGTGTCATGGCGCTAGAGTAGCCATTGGATTACTGCCCTTTATTGTGAATGCAAGTACGCTCACACTCATATGATGGAATGCATATGGAGGTGCAAAAATGTGCAATGGCTGTTACTATCAACCACTGTCACATTAAAGGGGCTAATAGCCAAACATATCAGCTACCAGTTGGTGTTCAATATCTTTGGGTCACAGCCCTAGAATATACATAGTAGAGCTCTGACTTTGACCCTAGATATTTACATAATACACACCTGATTCAGGAAACATTCTAAAATAGATTAATCAGTTCAACTTTAAGATTTCCAGTCCACTGCCTATTTAGCAAAAGTGTTATTCTTTCATAGTGTTTTAATTTAATCTGTCATTGTCATTGTATTATATACATACAGATAGCTAATAGGTGTGGATGGGGACAAAATAATTGGAGACTTATCAATATATCAAATCATGAACAATATGTTACAAAAGATTTTAGCATATTTCAATCTTTTATTTAAAAAAATTATGATTTTATAAGTAGTGCCCACCCCCCCCCCCCCCCCGTAGGAGCTGCTGGTGATGATGTGTCCTCTGTTCTGCCACTACTCTCTTAACCACTCGGTCTCCACTGACACAATTGGTCTTTGACTAAAAGCTGTTTACACCTATGGACTTAAGGGGTGGAGAGAAATGCATTGGGGGTGTGGCCTGGTGGGTGCCCAGGCTGAGGTTGTCTCTCGCATACCACCATAGGACTCTGTGGATGTGTGGCAGCAGGGATCTTTCCTCTCTTCCTTCCACTCTCTAAAAAAGCACAGGCATAAGGCCACAAACACAATTCAATATATTATAGCAATTTAGCAACACACAGTGTAAATCAACAAACAGATAATAATACAGGCTTAAGGGCACTGTGGTAAAAGAATGAGCAATGAACCAGTAGAACCAGTAACTTGCACTTAAAGAAACTGTAGCAAGGTTACAGTAAACTATAACAAGGTGACTAGAGTCTCTAAATGGCATCAAGCAATCCAGAGGAATAAAGAGGGTCCCAGTGTACACCTTGTGCATACAACCCCAACAGCATAAAGGTGTATGTGTTCCTAGTGTGGGGGTACCCCTGGAGGTGGTAGAAAGTGCTTGGCGCCTAGTAATTAACGTTGACCGTCTTTTGGTGGGGCCCTTCTATAGGTGGTGCACTGTCCCTTTAAGAGTGTGGGTAGATGATGGGAGATAGGCTGATAACTAGGAACAATCTCTACTTTGGCTAAAAGTGTGTCGCGGGTGTTTAGGATGTGTATTTCAGCTCACTACTTCCCGGCAGGTGGCTAGTCTGATCCCAATGGCTTGGTGATCAGCAGGTTCCAGAAGCCGGGTACCGGATCATCACACAGGCTGTAGTCTCTCAACTCCAATCTCTCTCTCAAGCTCAGTTTCTGAAGGCAACTCTAGGAAGCTCAGATGCAGGTCTGTCCTCTCTCCCTGATGTGGGTGAACAGGCACAGCAACAGGACCACTAAGCTCCTTTCCTGATGGCTTTGGTCCCTCAAATGTCACAGACCCTGACAGTGAAGAAAACAGCAAAGCTGTCCTCCTTCAGGTGCAGGGATATTTGGGAATTGAAGCCTGGCAAACATTAACACGCATGGTGCATCACCCTTTTAAGAAGTACAGTTCCCATAATTCTCCTTTATCTGCATGCAAGCCTTCTGTTGCTCCTATTGGCTCTTGCTCTCCCACCCTCTGATTGGATCCGATCTGACTGTCAGGAGGGAGGGGGGAGAGCAGGAGCAAGCACACAGCCAGCAGTGAGAGTACACAGCAGCCCAGCGAGGGGGGGTGTGAGTGGGGGATGAATGAGCTAGCTCACACAGCATGCAGAGTCCCCAACTGTGTAATTGTGTGCATAGCCAACCGGCTGGGGCCAAGCGGGGGCAGAAGAGCACAGAGCCAGCTACACCTGGCTACATGAAACATCTTGTATGGGTACCTAAAAAGCCTAAATGTATGCACACATCTCTTTTAGAACAGTGTACAGGCGGTCCCCGGGTTACAAACAAGATAGGGACTGTAGGTTTGTTCTTAAGTTGAGTTTGTTTGTAAGTTGGAACAGGTAAATTTTTTAAGTGTAGCTTCAGCCAAAAAATCAATTTTTAAGCATTTTGGATAGCATAGGGAAGGGTTTAACACCCCTGTAATGTTTGTATTGCTGTCTATGTTTCTGTTCAGAAGATTTCACCTCACTTTCTGTCCCAATGATAATTGGATTTTGAAAATGTTGGGTTGTTGTGGAAACAAACCTTGGTGATAAAGCCTCAGTGGAGACCCCTTTTTCCCATAATAACTCTTACAGGAGTCAATTTCCCTTCCTAGGGGGCGATTTCCTCTCACTTCCTGTTGTCTCCCTCCGTTTGTAAGTAGGAGTCGTTTGTAAGTCGGATGTTTGTAACTAGGGGACCTCCTGTACATCACCCTTTCTTCCAGCCTCCATAGGAGTATATACACTACTTAATGTCACCGAACTCTTCCCAGAACAGTATATACCAGGGATGCTCAACCTTTTGAAGGGCCACTTGTGATTTGGTAAATAGTTCCGAATTTCAAATTTTTTTATTTTGAATAGCATATTAAACATTTTACTCCTGCAGCCTCTGAATGCCGGCGGGAGGGAGAGGAGGAGAAACTGGTTTTCAGCGGTTGAAGGAAGAAAATGGAGAGGATCCGTTCCTGTATACCCCCCGCCCCTCTTGTCAAAATCTAAAACAGAATGTGACAGGGAGGTCACAAAGGCCCCTTGGAGCATGGAGCGGAGTCACCATTGTGACCCCCGATGCTACACCAGTGGTTGGGGGGTTGCGGTAAAAATACATGTCAACAATGGGGTTTTACCGCCCCCCCAACCAAAAATGTAAATAAGCACTCACTGTTCTGAGCCCCCTATAAACTTGCTTTCACATTTCCTGCAGGTTAGCTGCACTTTGCCATAGACTATTATATCTCACAGGTGTGGTGCACTTTCTGAAAGCACACAAAAACTGCAGGATATAATAGAAGTCTATGGCTCAGTGCAGCTAACGCGCAGGAAAACTGCAGGTGCACTGTGCTGCACCTGTGGATCAGTGTGAAAGCAGCCTAATAACCTTTTTTTTTTTTAAAGGCTCCCAGAACAGTATATACCAGGGATGCTCAACCTTTTGAAGGGCCACTTGTGATTTGGTAAAGGGTCGCGGGCCACAATGAAATAAAATGGTTCAGAATTTCAAATTTTTTATTGTGAATAGCATATTAAACATTTTCCTCCTGCGGCCTCTGAATGCTGGTGGGAGGGAGAGGAGGAGAAACTGGTTTTCAGCGGCTGCAGGAAGAAAATGGAGAGGATCGGTTCCTGTATATCCCCCCACCCCTCCTGTCAAAGTGTGAAACAGAATGTGACAGGGAATCTGCAAAGGCCCCTTGTAGCATGGGGCGGTGTCACCATAGGGACCCCCTGATGCTACACCAGTGGTTGGGGGGCTGCCGTAAAAACACATTTCAACTATGGGGTTTCACCGCCCCCCAACCGCAAATGTAAATAAGCACTTACTGTTCTGAGCCCCCTATAAGCCTGCAGGTTAGCTGCACTTTGCCATAGACCAGAGGTTCTCAACTCCGGTCTTCAGGACCCACCAACAGGCCAGATTTTAAGTATTACCTTGGGGAGATGCAAACTAGAGTACTGCAATCACTGAGCAGCAAATGATATCACCTGTGATGTATTTCAGTTGTCTTGCAAACCTGGCCTGTTAGTGGGTCCTGAGGACAGGAGTTGAGAACCACTGCCATAGACT
Source organism: Glandirana rugosa (assembly GCA_018402905.1). Lineage (NCBI taxonomy): Eukaryota > Metazoa > Chordata > Amphibia > Anura > Ranidae > Glandirana > Glandirana rugosa. The sequence goes on along the minus strand of BLSH010518945.1, from coordinate 788,174 downwards.
ATTATATCTCGCAGGTGTGGTGCACTTTCTGAAAGCACACAAAAACTTCAGGATATAATAGAAGTCTATGGCTTAGTGCAGCTAACTCACAGGAAAGCTGCAAGTGCACTGTGCTGCACCTGTGGATCAGTGTAAAAGCAGCCTAATAACCCTTTTCTTTTTTTTTTTTAAGTGCTCATTTATGCGCATTGCAAAACTAGAGAGACCAGAGCTCCGAGATCTGCAAGCTAAAACATGAAGAAACTTTCCCCAGCGTGGCGGGACTCTTTCTTCATTATCAGGTGCCCGCTGCAGTAATCACTTGTCATTTGCGACAAGTGCATGTAGTTCCACTCTGCCTGGCAGATTGATATAGAAGAGACCGGAACTACATGCACTTGTCGCAAATGACAGGTGATTACTGCAGTGGGCACCCAATAATGAAGAAAGAGTCCCGCCGTGCTGGGGAAAGTTTCTTCATGTTTTAGCTTGCAGATTGCGGAACTCTGGCCTCCGCCTCCCACCCCCTTCATTCCATGCTGAATAACAGCAAAAGAAACCTGGGGACAGCCGTATGGGCTGTCCCCCCTGATGGCACCCCCCCTCCTCCAGAAATTGTAGTGCCCGGGGCATCCGCCCCTGCCTAGTACCGGCCCTGCATGTACCTACCCCCAGCATATATTCATTCCTCAAACAGCTATTTCCAGTGTTGCATGGTCCCTTTCTCGGACTGATTGGTTACTCTTTCAGAGGAAGTTAAGGTGCAGTCCATGCTCTTCCAACACTAGAAGAGTATGGGCTGCACTAGTGGACCAAGGACTAGAGCACTGGGGAGTAGTGGTAGTTCATGAGGATGGACTGAAGTATATGGCAGTTACACTCTGGGCCTTATACTGAAAGAGAACAGATAGTACAGGTTGGAAAGGGAAGACTTTATGGCCTCTGACTGACAGTGGTAGTGGGCTCAGGCCTTGGATCCATATTTGCTTATAAATAAAGTGGCCTTGGAAGTCACCAACCTACCTATGCTGTCCATCAGGAGTGGCTGGATCACAAGACTGGCTGAAAAGTGTTACTTTTGACATGCAAGAGTCTAAATATCATCATTTTAGCTGTGAGTTTAGCTATTTCCTTTGAGTTCAATCACAAGATTTATGATGTAAATATGTATGTTTCAATAAAGAAATGGAGTTTATATGGAGAATGTAGTATGTGTAGAGTATCTGATAGCATTGTGTGTCTCTCATTCTTGTTGTATCATGCTGTGAAATAACGCACCTTTATTAGGCAAGGCATGTCTTGTCCTTCATAAAAATACTTGTCACATTGCTCCCTTACAGTCATTTTATCTGTGAGTTAGTTACACTAATGACCAGCAATGAAGAGCGCTCCACCCTAGGTGTGTGCACATAAAAAAAGCTGGGCTGTTTTATTGACATTTCTTGACAATTTAATGATTTAATGTATGTGAGGTAACAAAGCATACTGTTCACTTCACCAGAGAGGAATTTAAAGCCGACCTATTGTCTGAGGTATGTACCTTCTGACAAATAAGTCAGAAGTGACCTAATAAAATACCAGACTTTTAGACATGATTGTTTCTGCATAACATCTTTACCTTGAAAATGTCAACACTGTGGGGATATGGTAACAAAATATGGTGGCATTTTATTACACAGCATAGGTAATGACTAATGATACATACAGTATATACACAAGGATATATTCAAACAGCCGCACAGGTGTGTCCACTGCCAGTAATCGGGAGATTCTTGCTGGCGGTTCTAAATGCTGCATGCACATAGTGTGTGTGAACGGCAGCAGCTGTCAGACTTGTACAACATTCAGATTAATGGTCATCACCATTGCCGTTCCCAGGGAATCACTAATCTGAGCACTTTGATGGAAATAGAGCCTCCGACCGACCCTAAATGCAGGGTGTGTCTAGGATTGGTGCTTCTGCAGAATTCCGGCCACAGCAAATCAGACAGTTTATATGTGGCTATAGCACAGCCTGTTGCTGCATCCTGAGGCAGGGTTTAGCTGCCTCTGAAGACAGCAAACTATCCACACCTATGCGAATGTAGCCCAAGATGTCCATAATCATAACACACTGTACTTTTTATTATTTATTTATTACAGGCAGTACTTTCCATATTGTACATTCACATCAGTCCCTGCCTGTGAGCTTACAATCGAAGATATGCACACAGACACTTACTAGGGCTAGTTTAGCCAGGAGCCATTTAACCACTTCAATACTATGCACAGTAGAACACTTTCCTACCAGACCAATTTTCAGCTTTCAATGCTGTTGCGCTTTGAATGACAATTGCACGGTCGTGCGACGATGTACTCAAACACGGTTTTTATCATTTTGTTCCCACAAATAGAGCTTTATTTTGGTGGTATTTGATCACCCCTGCAGTTTTTATTTTTTGCGATATAAACCAAAAATTTTGAAAAAAAAAACAATTCTCTATTTAGGTCAAAAAACTTTGTAAATAAGTAAGTTTTCTCCATCATTGATGGGCACTGATGTGGCAGTACTGATTGGCATTGATGAGGTGGCACTGATGATGAGGCACTTATATGCAGCAATGATGAGCACTGTTAGGCGGCACTGATGAGCAGCACTGACGAACACTGATATGCAACACTGATGGGCACTGATATGCAGCACTGACTGACGGGCACTGATAAGCGGCACTGATGGACACTGATTGGCACTCATAGGTGGCACTGGGCACTGATAGGTGGGCACTAGTAGGTGGCACTGGTAGGCACTGATATGTGGCACTGGTATGCACTGATAGGGGCACTGGTACACACTGATAGGGGCACTGGTGGGCATATGTACTGAAAGGGGCCCATTCCCTGGTGGTCTAGGGTGGCATCTGAAGGTAGCACTGAGTGCCATTCATATTGGGCACTATGCCCCTTACCTGGTGGCCTAGGGTGGTCTCCCTGGTGGTCCAGATCGGCTCCCTGGTGGTCCCTGGTCGGCTCTCTGGTGGTCCTGGGTGGGTACATTGCTGGTGGTCCCTGGGCAGGCTCCCTGGTGGTCTGGTGTAGCGATCCTAGGGGGGGCTGTGCTGATAAATCATCAGCACAAACCCACCCTGTCAGGAAAGCAGCCGATCGGCTCTCCTCTACTCAGGTCTGCAGACCTGAGTACAGGAAAAGCCGATAAACAGCTTTCATGTGTTACACGGTGAACAGCCATGATTGGTCACGGCTGATCACATGGTAAAGTGCTTCGGATGGAAGCACTTTACTGAGATCGGTAATGCGGGGGGTCAGACTGACCCCCCTCACAACTGATCGCCGTGATGCGCACCCCCCCCCGGGCGCGTGGCGGCTTGTTATCCTGCTGGACATCATATGACATATCAGGCAGGATAACTCAACCACTTCCCGGCCGTCATTCTGCATACGGCGGTCGGGAAGTGGTTAACCTACCATTTCTTGCACTGTGGGAGGAAACCCATGCATGCACATGGAGAACATGGAAGCTCAACGCAGGTACTGTTTTGGCTGGAATTCAAATGAGGACCCCATTGCTGCAAGGCAGAAGGTCTAATCCAGTCTTTCTCAATCTTTTTACCCCAGAGGAACCCTTAAAATAATTTTCAGGTTTCTGGGAACCCCTGCTAAAACAAATTCATCAGGGGTTATTAACAGTGTTGCCAATTGTCTGTAAAATTATAGACAGTTTGTAAAAAACAGACATTTTCTCATAATTGTCCCTGGACAGAAGAAAAGCACCCGTAAAAAAGATCTGCTGGGCAGTTCTGAAGCTAGACGATTTGTGAACAGCTGGGTTCAGATCGGGCAATGGGGCAGGTCTGGATGACATCAGGCGTGGCTTTTATTCACACACCCTGCCACACAAGCTGAAGCCATTCAGAGCCAGTGACACGTGGATCTTTTTTTACAGCCTTTTCGTGCCAACCGCCAAGTTTGAGGTGGCACTCTGGGGACATTCATGTAAGGTATCACTCTGGGGACACTGATGTAAGGCGGCAATTTGGGGTTTCTGATATAGGGTGGAATTCTTAGGGCTATGATGTATGGTGGCACTCTTGGAACTCTGAGTGAGTCTTTGGGGGCTTTGATGTAAGGTTGGACTCAGGGGACACTAATGTAAGGTGAGACTCTGAGGACACTTTTGTAAGGTGGCACTCTGAGGACACTGATGTAAGGTGGCACTGTGGGAGCTCTGATGTAAGATGGGATTCTGGAGGGACTGAGGTAAGGTGGGACTTTCGGGAAACAGATGTAAGAGGTTCTCTGGGGGCTCTGATGTAAAGTCGGACTCTGCAGACTCTGATGTATAGGAGGATTGTTGAGGACTTTGATGTAAGGGAGGACTCTAAAGTTTACATGGTGCCCATCCTTACTGCTGCACTCCATACAGTGATACCCTCGGTTCAAAAACGCTTCTGTTCACGAACAATTCGGTTCGCGAACAGAAGAGTATTCAAAAATTTGCTTCGGTATGCGAACTCTGCTTCACGAGATTGCGGTCACAGAGAGACACTGAAAATGTACTATGAAGACACTTACAGTATTGAGAAGCTTGTTGGTGTGCTTTTTAGCACATAGTGTACAGTACTGTACTGTACATCCCTTTTCACACTTGCTGTAAAGCTTTTTTGTGTGCTTTTTATCACATACCGTACTGTACCAGACATCCAGTATGGCTCCAAAGAAAATTAAGAGCAAGCATTATGGTAAGAAGAAAGTGCGCAGTAGTAATGAAGGTGACAAGACTGTTTAGAGCAAGCATGTTGTTGAAAAGAAAGTGCAGAGCGGTAATGAAGGTGACAAGAATGTGCAGAGCGGTATTCTCTCTCTTCATACTGTACTGTACTTTGGTTCATATTTTTGTGGTTTAAAAACAAAAAAAAATTCTGAATGGATTAACCTGATTTACATTGAACCCTATGGGAAAATTTGCCTTGGTTCGCGACCAGAGTCGTGGAACAAATTAAGTTTGTGAACCGAGGTATAACTATATGTTTGTTTTGTTTGTCAATTACTTCTGACCCCTGCACTTCATACATTATGTGTAAAATATTTTTTTGCTTAGAGAAAAAAGTGCTGTTACATTTCAAATTGAGGTGGCCACGTCATTCATGCGCAGGGATCTGTGAATGGTTATACTACAAGGCCTGTCTTCCACCATGGCAGACGGGCTTGTAGCTCTCAATGGACTGTGAGTGTGTTGGTCAGAGCCCTTATAGTCCATAGACACTTCCTCCAGCTTTCTAACTGAAAGCCTGAACAGAGGTATGGACGGAAATCTGGAGGAAGTGTCTACAGGAGCTTGACAATGCACCCATAATCCTCTGATCCACCAATCACAGATGCAATGCTTTTCAGGTTCCTGTGGGAATAAACAATAATGCTCATGTTTTCCTGCAAAAATATGTGCATGTATTTTTCCTTATAGGTGATTTTATCCTTTAAATATCAATTGTTTTAGCTTATAATAGGAGTTTCTGTCATATTTCAGGTTGTCAGAAAAAATGTGCTCTGTCAGTAAATTTTTCATGTTTAACAGTAAAAATAAAAATAACAGTAAAAAAATATAATCTAGGTCTGGACCCTGGTTATTGGGAAATTGCCCCTTGCACAGGAGCAGGGGCGGGCTGGGCCCTGGCAGGGATGCAATTGCCCCCTGGGCTGCTCTGATGTGCTGTTCAAAGGCTGCTGTGCACACTGGAGGGTCCACACAGGGGGGATTAGTGACAGATGACAATTGTGTCTCTTTTCCTCCAGCAGATGAAAGCTAGTGCTCTCCTTCCCTCTCCCTGCTGCCAGCTTTTATCTGCTAAAAAAGAGACAGTCTTCCCTCACTAACCCCCCTCCCTGTGTGGGCCCCCCTGCTCTCATCACTGGAGTTTGTTATCTCTCTAACTTAGGCTCCATGCACACTAGCTTAAAAAAAATGTTGCTTCTACAGGAGTTTAGTGTTTTGCCTGTAGAAGCAGCTCAATGTTATCCTATGTGTCCATACACACTAGGACGATTACAGGCATATTTTAATCTCAACGTTTAAAGACAGAAAAAAAACCCTTCTGGTTCTCCTAAACTCATCTACACTTTGTACAAAAAATGTTCTATATGAGCATTTTTTTCTGCCAATTGAACTGGAGTTTTTTCAAGCCCAGTGTGCATGGAGCTTAACTTTTTTCCTCTCCCTCTGTCCCTCTGATCCCGGAACCTGTATATTTTTTTAATCTCATCTTCATTTTTGTTTATTAACCACTTGCTTACTGGGCACTTAAATCCCCCTCCTGCCCAGACCAATTTTCAGCTTTCAGTGCTGTCGCATTTTGAATTACAATTGCGCAGTCTTGCGACGTTGTACCCAAACAAAATTTTTATAATTTTTTTTCCAACAAATAGAGCTTTCTTTTGGTGCTATTTAATCACCTCTGCAGTTTTTATTTTTTGCGCTATAAACAAAAAAAGAGCGACAATTTTGAAAAAAGAACAATATTTTTTACTTCTTGCTATAATAAATATCCAAAAATAAAAAAAAATTAAAAAAAAATTATTCATCAGTTTTGGCCGATATATATTCTACATAGTTTTAGTAAAAAAAAAATCACAATCGGCGTATATTGATTGGTTTGCGCAAAAGTTATCGTGCCTACAAACTATGGCAATTGAGTTATGGCGTTTTTTATTCATTTTTTTACTAGTAATGGCGGTGATCTGCGATTTTTATCGGGACTGCGACATTGCTATGGACATGTCGGACATTTTTGACACTTTTTTGGGGCCGGTTACATTTGTACAGCGATCAGAAATTTAAATAGCCACTGATTACTGTATAAATGTCACTGGCAGGGACGGGGTTAACACTAAGGGGGCAATCAAGGGGTTAACTGTGTTCCCTGTATGTGGTCTAACTATGTGGGGGCTGGGCTGGCAGGGACATGACAGATCACACTGATCCCGATGACAGGGATCAGTAGATCTGTCATGTCCCCCCTCACAGAATGGAGAACCACCGTGTTTACATTGGCGGTTCCCTGTTCTGCCACTCTATTAGGCGATCGCGGGTCACGAGCGGACATCGAGTCCACCCGACCCGCGGCATGCTCACGCGGCGGGCACAAGTGCACGCCGCTGTCTGTGAATGCGTGCAGGGAGTGCGCAAAGGGGCAGACATCCATGGACGCCCCCCCGGCAATTCAGGTCCGCGCTGTAGCCATCTTTCGGCTATAGCGCGCTTCTCTAGTGGTTAACTCAGTTTTATCTTTTAGATTTAGCAGGGATTCTGTGAGTTATGTTGTATTTGTGTCTGCTAATAGTTTTATTGTATTTTTAGCGAAACATAGCTTTAATACTTTCTTGGGGGGGGGCTGTCAGATAGTCTGTACGGGGCCCCGCGATTTCTATCAGCACCCCTGTGAGTTGCCAGCTCAGTACTGCGCATGTGCAGTTCCTGAGCTGGCTGAGTGCGGCAGCTCCATCCAATACTGTGAGCGATGTGTTCTGTCACAGACGGGGCTGACAGTCTGTGTTACAGAGCGCAGCCCAGCCACTCCCTCCTCCATAGGAATGGCTGGCATAGGCTGGAGCTGCTCTCTTTCCCCACTCACACTCCGGGCAGCCCGTGTGCTGTCTTTGAAGAGGATGTGTGGGTGGGAAAGTTAAAACTGAGCAGTTGGCTCGAATCCAGTGAGCCTCCTGGCTGGGACCATCCAACGTAAGTGAGCTTCTCCCTCCCTTCCTGCTCTCTCTCTCCCAAATCCCTCTCCCTCTCTCTGCTGCTAAAGTGTTCTATTTCTAGCAGCCTGTGACAGTACCTGACCCTATGTGCTATGTAATGGGCTCACACTGGTGTGCTGTGCTTTGTCCTGGCAGTCTTCCTGCATGGTGCCCCTAGCCCCATAGACCTCTATTAGGTTGGACATTATCACTGCATGTTCTAAAAGTGCACAAAAAGTCCAGCATGCTGCATCTTTGGTGCACTTTCAGAAAACGCAGCAAAAACGCACAACTTAAAAGAAGTCTGAGGGACTGTGGCAAAAGAAAACTGCCAGTACACCAGCACTGCAGCTAAACCGCAGCAACAGGCACTGCTACTCTGCTGAAAAGTGATCCATACTCAGGTCACTTTTCAGAGACATTTGACAGGCAGTGAGGAGGTGATCTCACATTTCCTCCCTGCCTCTTTTAACCTCCTAAATGCCCGTCCCTCCAGGTAATGGCACGGTTCACTTTGAACGCCGCCTTATTTTCATTACTCTCTGTAGGTATTAGATGTGCTCTCACCTTAATGTTTGCATATCTTATACCTAAAGAGGGTTATGGAAATAAGGTGGTGTTCAAAGTGAATTTCTACACCTAAGTGGAGCACCCCTTTGAGGATATTATTAAACCCACAGACTGGTGGACTTAAGCCACCATAAACAGACTGAAATTTCTGCTGAACTAGCAGAATTTCACTCTATCTATGTGCAGACTGGTTTTACAGAATCCAATCTATTAACTGACTTCAGATCAACCAGCGAGCCTTTTTTTTTTATATATATAAAATAGCATAACACACACCAACTCACAGGTCTTGCGGAAGCTTGGTAAATCTAATGCCAGGCTTCCCTAGCATCACACCTGTGCGGCTGCGACTAAGTTTGGGCACAAGCTAGCACAGGCTCCTGGAAACACAGGAGGGTGGCCAGTAAGAGGAGAGCTGGGATATGACATTACCTCATATCCCTGCCACTCTTAAACCTGCTCCACTGCAGCACAAGGCCCCACATGCCCTTTTCTGGCCCTGGGGGCCAGTGCACCGGTGTGTGCCTGCATGCGCGCTTCTCACTACCCACTATTGACACAGGAGGAGCCTGCAGCCTGGGGAATCTGGTGGTCATCGTGCCCAGCTAGACAGCAGGAGCATTTTAGTAAATCTTATAAACGCTATCCTACCTATAGCCTTATGCAGAAGATATGGAACTAGGTCAGGACGATGCAAAAGGTTTTACTAGATGCAGCCCTATACTCAATACTACCAAGAGGTGACTAAACTGCAATATGGCAAGAAGTTGAGCATTATGCTATCACTCATTTTCCTTAATGGGAAATTGCGTGCTTTCTCTGATCTCCAATCAGCTTTTTTGCTCCCTTCATGTATGCATTTTTACTATCTGCAACTCCAACATGCAGTTAGGGCCCAACAGGGGGTGGATCAATAGGTACAAGAGCATACTCCTATCTTTAATCATATATTTGAGGTCACTTTATGGTTTATATCAAGTAGCTATGCAATGCTACTAAATATCTTTCTTCTGGATTCAGCTTATAGAGTAGTGTCCTAATGGGAACAGGACGTTGGAGCCTATGAGGAAGAGCAATGGGAAGAAGCTTTACAATCTGTTCCCAAATGTTCTCTAAATGTGAATCAACGCCTTTCACAATTATACATAGTTTTGAGGGCACATTATACCAGATTAGCTTGCATGGGGATGCGATTAGATCTCACCTCCACTAGATGTTTCAGGGATCATGGGGATTTGACACATCTCCAATGGAGGTGCCCAAAGTTGCATTCATATTGGAAGAAGGTCATAGACACTCTTAATCAGGTCTTCCAAATTCACGTTCCAGAGGACCATAAACAATGTTTGTTGGGTATATTAGATCACTTTCCGTTTGAGGATACCACTGAACAGGCCATTGCCAGAGCCCTTTTTCAAGCTTGCAAATTAATATTAAGGCACAGGAAGTCTGCAGAGCCTCCCACAGTAAAGGAGTGGATTACTCAAATGGGTGATACCATCAGACTTGAGAAGTTCATTTACCAACACAGAGGGAGCAGGGATAAATTCGATAAACTATGGTCCTCATGGCTTGCTGTTCGGGTTTAGCCCCGTGGACCTTGCTCTAGACCATTTACTTTATCAGTGTAAAGGATGCTGATATCTATGATTGGTGGCTCCATATCAGTGGTTTTACATCAATACTTTATGACAAATTTTGAGAGATTGTTTGAAGGTATAAGTAAGATGTAAAAAAAAAAAAAAAAATTGTTGTAAGTTGCATAGTGCTTATTGTCTCAAATGCTTGAATCTTACAACTGGCAGTATTCCGTGTGTGCTCTGATCTTTGTATGTCTTATTTCTTTTGTTCAATAAAAACCTTTTGTTGGAGAAAATAAATAAATACACAGTCTCGTTAAGAGCCGTGATGTCTTATGGGCCAGTAATAATCCACTTTGATCTTCTGTGATAAAAAATCCCTGCACCCAGTAATGTGCTCATATAAATACACTTAGTGCCACCTCTGTGCTCTCAAAACTCTCACCTGCAGCATGGCAATATCTTGTATATATTTAAACCATCAGAATCTTTCCTTGCCTAGAATTATACAACACAAAACCTCCTGTCCACTAGAGACCCGCTTGGTGGAAACAGCGATGATTCCAGGAAATATAAAGCGCAGTCCCTTAAAATCTTGCGGTAATTAATGCGAGCCAGATGTCTTGCTCATGTCACAAAAATATGGCTCACATAGTGTAGTAATTAAGATCCAAACCTCATTTATTAAAATAAAATTGCACTCACAATAAAATGTTATAAAATATGCATGTAAACCATGAAGGAAATACCAGCCTCCGCTTCCTAGTATGTCACTTCCTGTCCGCTCCGCCCTACGCGTTATGCCACAGTCACGTGACTTCCTCAGAGGCTAAATGCAATATTCCCCACACACACGTTCAAGAAAACTGCTGTTCAGTAATGCTGGCTGCTGTAATGGCCATAGGCTGGAAACCATGGACAAAATGAAGAAATGTCATCATACCAAGGATTCCTCAAAAGGTCCAAAGCTTTATTTTCGTGGTCACATGGTAAACATACAGCAATATTTCGGAGCCACACAGGGCCCTTTCGTCAGGCAATTTCTTCACTTTCCTCAGGGGCTATTCACATTTAGAGCTATGGGAGAGCTCCAGCAGGCTCCACCCACTACAGGTTGCCTGCAGAAAACTACAGAAGGGTTGGAGACAAGACCATTCACCCTGCACAAGGAGAGACAGCAACAGTGGCAGGTCTTTATTACAGGAAGCCCCTGCACAGAGGCAAAGTTTCACACTGGATTTACTGCACAGATCTGGAAGAAATCAGCAAAGCACACCGAGATTCTTCAAGGAAGACACATGACAAATGCATTTAGACAATATTTACTTGGAGTTCAGCTTTAATGTTTTTATAGTTTGCTGGTATGGAACTAAGAATAATACCATAACACAATGGTTCAAGTATGTCTATGACTGCAGAAAGGAGGGCTGATCAATTTTGAAGCTGCAACATTATTACTGTATACTTTATTTCCTGAATTAACTTTCGTCTCATCATTTTCCATTCTTCTTCCTGCTGTCCTGTTGATTTAATTATTCAATGCAATTCTCATTCCACCTATTTACATAATTTTATCACAGTCACATTATTCTTTTTTATAGTTTTCTCCAGAACACGCAGGAAATGAATGTTAGTGTGGAATAAGAAATGTCTTCCTGAGATTGCTGTGATAATTCTTCTTCCACTGTAATTATCTTAGCATATTCTCTTGTTACTGTGCTTGTGCATTATACAGAACTGTTTATATATTGGGACACAAGTGAACTTAGCACTGACAATAATAACAACACTAATTATAATGATACCAATAGTTGTAAATTCAGTCCAATAGCAAGACATTTACATGAGAGTAGAGGCCGTGAAGGAAAAATTGGCCATACAGGGTGCAATACAATAGGACTGTTGTGCAATATGCCTTCTCACTGACACTGCCATGGTTTAGACTGTTACCCATGAGTGGTGTATCATTTAAACTGGTAAACAAATGAAGCCGTGAGCAGCAGATTAATATGGTTAAAAGCAAATGGAAAAGCTCCAAAACTGTCATCAAAATGACCAAGGGAATGGCTGACAATAGCTATAAATTAAAAGGGCAATTTTCATTTAGTGGGGCTGTGGAACTTAAAATTGATAACAGATTACTATGATTAATGATGTCAATTTACTTCATGATCAATAAAACATAATTGTGGCTACTTTCAAATGCAATTGTGGCTACTGGTTCTTCTTCAACCAGAATTTGGTAGTAAGCACTGCTGGTGTGGAGCTGGAAGGTACTGGATTCCAATAGTGAAAAAATGTCAAATATTCGATTAGGTGTAAAAAGTTAGGATTGAAAGCCTACAGTGCATTGAAAAAGTAATAATACCATTTAAAATATTCCACATTTTGTCATGCTACAACCAAAAACGTAAATGTATTTTTTGGGGGATTTTATGTGATAGACCAACACAAAGTGGCACTTAATTGTGAAGTGGAAGGAAAATGATAAATTATTTTCCACATTTTTTACCAAATTTTTACAAATAAATATCTGAAAAGTGTGGCGTGCCTTTGTATTGAGCCCCCTTTACTCTAATACCCCTAACTAAATTAGAACCAATTGCCTTCAGAAGTCACCGAATTAATAAGTAGAGTCCAACTGTGTGCAATTTAATCTCAGTATAAATACAGCTGTTCTGTGAAGCCCTCAGAGGTTTGTTAGAGAACATTACTGAACAAAGAGCATCACGAAGGCCAAGCAGCACACCAGACAGGTCAGGGATAAAGTTGTGGAGAAGTTCAAAGCAGGTTTAGGTTATGAAAAAATATCCCAAGCTTTGAACATCTCACAATGCACTGTTTAATCCATCATCCGAAAATGGAAATAGTATGGCACAACTGCAAAACTACCAAGACACGGCCATCCACCTAGATTGATAGGCCGGGCAAGGAGAGCAATAATCAGAGAAGCAGCCAAGAGACCCATGGTAACTCTGGAGGAGCTGCAGAGATCCAGAGCTCAGGTGGGAGAATCTGTCCACAGGACAACTATTAGTCGTGCACTCCACAAATCTGACCTTTTATGGAAGAGTGGAAAGAAGAATGCCATTGTTGAAAGAAAGCCATAAGAAGTCCCGTTTGCAGTTTGCGAGAAGTCATGTGTGGGACACATCAAATGTGGAAGAAGGTGCTCTGGTCAGATGAGATCAAAATGGAACTTTTTGGCCTAAAAGGAAAACGATAAGTGTAACGGAAAAGTAGCACTGCACATCACCCTGAACACATCATCCCCACCGTGAAACATAGTGGTGGCAGCATAATTTTGTGAGGATGCTTTTCTTCAGCAGGGACAGGGAAGCTGGTCAAAGTTGATGAGAAAATGGATGGAGACAAATACAGGGCAATTTTAGAAGAAAACTTGTTAGAGTCTTCAAAAGACTTGAGACTGGGGTGGATGTTCACCTTCCAACAGGACAACGACCCTTAACATACAGCCAGAGCTACAATGGAATGGTTTAGAAAGATCAAAGCATATTCATGTGTTAGAATGGCCCAGCCAAAGTCCAGTCTTAAATCTAATTGGGAATCTGTGGCAAGACTTGAAAATTGCTGTTCACAGATGCTCTCCATCCAATCTGACAGAGCTTGAGCTATTTTGCAAATAAGAATGGGCAAAAATGTCACTTTCTACATGTGTAAAGCTGGTAGAGACCTATCAAAAAAGACTTGCAGCTGTAATTGCAGTGAAAGGTGGTTCTTCAAAGTATTGACTCGGGGGGGGGGGGGGGGGGGG
>BLSH010518945.1:739175-758665 GCA_018402905.1 Glandirana rugosa | reverse complement strand
AGCGCCTGAGGAATTCGAGAAGCGCAGAATTCGTTGAGTTTATGTGTTTGCAGTGACTCTGGAACTCCCACAAAACGTAGATTGTTCAGTCTGGAACGATTTTCCAGGTCTTCCAGCTTTTGAGCTACCAGTTGGTTGGTCTTGTCTTGGGCTTGTTCCGAGCCGTGGAGCTGATACATCTCGTCCTCCAAATTGGATATGCGGGATTCTGCCTCATTGAGTCTAGTAGAATGGTCCTGAATTTCTTTCCTCATTAAGGCCATTCCAGCACTGACGGCTCTCTCGACGGCTGCTTCAATAGTGGGGGATAGTAGTGCGGCTACTGCCTGGGCTATATCGGCCGTGCTTCCCGGTCTGTCGGTATGTGGGCCGCTTGTTTGGGAGGAACCCGTTTCCATGTCGGAGCTATCATGGGGGTCCAATGGTGTAGATAATGTGGAGAGATTGTCTCTTGGGGAAGTATGCTGAGCTGTATTGCCTGCTAGGGAGCTGGACGGTGCCGCTGGTTCTAATTCTGTGGCAGCCTGTGTCACTGACTTTGCGGCTTGTTTTTCTAGATAGCGGTCCATTGTGAGGTAGTAGGGACAGGCCCTTGTTTAAATGTAGTGGATCAGTATAAAGAAGACAGTTACCTTGAGGACGTTGTACAGTTCGATCGTTGACCGTATGCGTCTACACAGAGTGCTTGACCAAAGGGGTGCTGAAGGGCTGCGTCTCCTGCTTTAATTGATGCTCCGGTGGTACTCAGGTGGGCTTATTTGAGGGGTGATGTCTCTGGAAGGAATGACGGATCTGCTGAGGGAAGCTTGTGCTGCTGAGTCTTCCAGGCCGAGCTGAGGCAGCGTTCTCAATTGCGCTGGGAGCTTTAATCAGGGGGGTCTCAATCTGGGACAGAGTCTGTCACTAGGCACTGTATCAATAGGTAGGTCGATCCTGTAGTGCCTCAGGAATGGATTAGTCCCGCTGTCTATAGATGTACAGGGCTATGAGGCTCTATTGTGGCCTGGCGCCTAGTGCTAGGCCGCAGCCGCGGCCTAGATTTTTGCGAGTGCGGGTAGAGGAGCCTTGTGCGGGCCACGGTATATCCCCGGTGCTCAAGGGAGGGTGGTTGATCAGCAGGATGGCCGAGCGGATGTTTTTGCAGGGGCGGCTCAGTGTTTTCTGGCAGATTCGCGAGGAGTTACTTCCGCGCTAGGCCGAAGCCGCGGCCTCGATTTTCGGGGACGCGGTCCGGACCCGCGGATCGCGATTCTGAGCCTGTTGCTGGTAGCCGCCCAAGTAGAGAGTATCCGTGTAGCCTCCGATGCCAAGTTAGATGGCGGTTTGGGCCGATTTTAAGGCAGATTTTGTGCCGCCCGGCGGGAGCTGCTGAGAGGAGCAGCTAGAGCATACGGCGCCGGAACCGGAAGTCCGTCCCAGTTCTTAATACCGTGTATTGCCCCCTTTAACATTAATGACAACTTGAATCCTTTTGTGATATTTGTGAATGAGACTCTTTATCTTCTCAGATGGTAAAGCTGCCCATTCCTCTTGGCAAAAAGCCTCCAGTTCCTGGAAATTCTTGGGCTGTCTTGCAGGAACTGCGCTTTTGAGATCATTGTCATTTTGGAATGTCCAAGTATGTCCCGTGTGCAGCTTCCTGGCTGATGAATGCAAATCTTTCTCCAGTATTTTTTGATCACATACTGCATTCATCTTGCCATCAATTATGACCAAATTTTCTGTGCCTTTGTAACTCACACTTCCTTAAATCATCAACGATCCACCTTCGTGTTTCACAGTAGGAATGGTGTACCTTTCATCATAGGCCTCGTTGAATCCTCTCCAAATGTAACGTTTATGGTTGTGGCCAAAAAGCTCAATTTTGGTCTCATCACTCAAAATGACTTTGTGCAGAAGGTTTGAGGCTTGTCTCTGTGCTGTATTGTAAGCAAGATACTTTGTGGCATTTGCGTAGTAATGGTTTTCTTGACCATGTTACCCATCTTTCCTCAAGTGCCTCCTTATTGTGCATCTTGAAACAGCCACACCACAAGTTTTCAGAGAGTCCTGCATTTCACCTGAAGTTATTTGTGGGTTTTTCTTTGCATCCTGAACTATTTTCCTGGCAGTTGTGGTTGAAATCTTAGTTGGTCTACCATACCGTGGTTTGGTTTCAACAGAACCTCTCATTTTCCACTTCTTGATAGAGTTTGAACACTGCTGATTGGCGTTCTCAATTCCTTGGATATCTTTTTATATCCCTTTCCTGTTTTATACAGTTCAACTACCTTTATCCGCAGATCCTTTGACAATTCTTTTGCTTTCCACATGGCTCAGAATCCAGAAACGTCAATGCAGCACCGGATGACAGATGCAAGGGTCTGTAAGGAGCCCAGAAACTCATTGACCTTATACACACACACTAATTACAAGCAAACAGATCACAGGTGAGTATGGTTAACTTTTGATCAGGGTCATTTGGGTAGTTTCTGTTGTCATTATGATTTAAAAAGAGTAAACACAGTTGATTGATAATAAATGGCTTCAGCCAAACACTAACCATGAGTGAAAGAAATATTTTTATGTTATAATTCATATTCTCTGAATAATGGCAAAGAAATCATAAATTCTGCCAGGGTATGTAAACTCATGAGCACAACTGTATGTTGATGCCTTAAGTGTTCCCTTCACTGGAACTAAAGGGCCAAACTCAAGCCCTTAAAAACAACCCTGCACCATAATCCCCCATCCACAAATTGATTTGGACCACTCTACAAACCAAGGTCCATAAAGACATGGATGAGCGAGTTTGGGGTGAAGGAACTTGACTGGCCTGGACAGAATCCTGATCTCAACCCAATAGAACACATTTGGGATGAATTAGAGTGGCGACTGCAAGTCCACATCGGTGCCTGACCTCACAAACGCGCTTCTGGAAGAATGATCAAACATTCCCATAGACACACTCCTAAAACTTGTGGACAGCTTTTGCAGAAGAGTTGAGGCTGTTATAGCTGCATAGGGTGGTCCAACTCAATATTGGATGCTATGGACTAAGACTCTGATGCCATTAAAGTTCATGTGCGTGTAAAGGCAGGTGTCCAAATACGTTTGATAATATAGCGTGTGTATGTATATATATATATATATATATATATATATATATATACAGTTTATATATACTTGATTGGGTGATGGAACTCAGCAGAGCTTCACCTCATTCACTAATCTTTTTTTTTTTAACAATCAGAATGTTCCTTTTATTGAAACAAAGGCATGATACAAATGCACCTCATTCACTAATCTAATGGAAAATTCCCTTGCAATGTAAACATTTCCTTGCCGATTTACCTTTAGTAAATCAACCCAGTGTCTCACCAAATGAGTTAAAAATGGTCAGTTTGTTCGCAGCTATGGAGTTTAGGTGGGGTGCCTTAACAAGATTATGAATTTTCTTTTAAGTATATACAGGACTTTTTAGTGTTTTCAATGTTTTATTGTTTAACTGGGCATGTATAGATTCTTCTATCATGATAGGTAACATTACTGTATTCATATATTATTCATTCGATCCTGTTTTTTTTTTTTCAATTTATTAAATTGCACCAAAGGAAAGGGCTACATCCATTCCTATTTACCTCTTAATTTATTTCAGGAGCTGCTACCAAAGGGTCATACCTGAGATCTTAAACCTGAGAACACTGCACAGCCAACGCTTTGGTTTGGGGTTGATTTACTGCAAGTGCAGTTGTGCTAGATCTGAGGGGAAGCTCTGAAATGAGGGAAGGTTCTGCTGAGTTCTATCATCCAATCATGTGCAAGCAAAAATACAGTTTTTATTTTCCTTGCATGTTCTCCCCAGATCTAGCACAACTGCCCTTGCAGGGCACAATTTGCCTATAGTAAATCAACCCCTTTGCCTATTTTCAGGGGTTTATGTAAAAGGCTAGCTTCTCCATGCAGTATACCTCATGGGAGTTCACTGTACCCACAGTTGGCAATAAGGATCCATGCTATCTGAGATGGCTGGTAAGTGCAGCTATTACTGAATATATGCTCTGCATGGAACTTGTTTGCCCTGTGTTATAAGAGGTAAGACATGTTGCTTGCTTAGGATTTAAAATGTATATATAAGTAATCTAAAAAGCATATTAATATATTACTAAAATATTTTTCTGCAATATGTTATAAGCTATGACCTATTTGCTTTTTTTGCTCCTTCTAGATCTTCTCCTGAGAACCGATGAGAATAAAAGGAATAATATATAAAGAGCAATGAACTCACTTTGCACAAAGTAGCTTTGGGCTCTCTGCCCAGCCCTTCATCCCAGAGATGAGGCAATTGTCCTGCGAATGTAAAGAATGCCCTCTAGATATGCTAAAGAGCTCAAGATTTAATACCATACACTTAGTGATTAAGTGATGAATGCCTTGAACACATCTTAATTAATTGTTCCATTGCTTATAATGCTATATAACTGGAGGAAATATTAAAAGAACACGAAATAATATATACATCAACTATGTGAAATGTTTTATTTTGGGAAAACAAACGTTTATACCATGCACACTACCAGAAGACAATTTTCATATTAGACAATATAGGAAATTATTATTTGCACAGCTTGCACAAACCTGCATAATGATTTCCACCATTTTCTAAACTTGGGTCAGGCACAACATAATCATTTAATATGTGCCATGTGTACTTGTAATCACGGGAGGAAATGCAACATCACATGATGAATCAATTTGTCAAAGTAATTGTGCTCAAAACCATACTGACCATATAAGCTCTGGCTCCAAATCCCATTAAGCTAACCCTACTGGTGCTAAAGATGTAGACTGGCTTCATATTCACTGGTTTCAAAAAATATTTCTCTATTTTAAAATTTGCTGAGCAAACCTGTATTGTGTTCATACAGTCTAAAGTAAGATTATATATTAATAGTGGGCACCAACATCCCTTCGTTCCACATCATACCTCTGCTGTGCCAGCAAAAATATTATCCCCCTGAAAAGCAATGTTGGAACTCCCTAAAGATCCAATGCATAACTGACTTTCTATAGCACACTGTCTACCTTCAAGGACAGCTACAACTTAACCTCCCTGGCGGTCTGATTATGTCAATATTTTGATTGTCAAAGCGGTTTTGCATGGAAATTTGTTGTTTACTATTGTAGGCCTGTAAGGCTGGGTTCACACTATCAGACATTTAAATGGTCCGACTTTGATCCTACTTTGCTGTACGATTTATGGTCCTACATAGGGTCAAAGTCGGTCCGATTTTCTGTAAACAGGGATCCGACTTTGATCCCGACAATACCAGGCACCTTGTGCTCTGTGGATTTTGAAGGGGAACTTCAAGCCAATGTTTAAAAAAAAAACAGCATGGGGTCCCCCTCCAAGAGCATACCAGGCCCTTTGGTCTGATATGAGTTTTAAGGGGAACCCCCAATGCCAAAAAAATGGCGTAGGTTCCCCCCAAGGTCCATATCAAACCCTTCGGTCTGGTATGGATTTAGGGGGGACCCTACACCGTTTTTTCAGCATGGGGGTTCCCCCTTAAAATCCATACCAGATCGAAGGGCCTGGTATGCTCTTGGAGGGGGACCCCATGCTGTTTTTTTTAAATTTGGCGTGGAGTTCCCCTTCAATATCCTCAGAGCACAAGTCGCATGCCAAAGTGGGACCAGTGAAGACAATGATCTGACTTTGATCCGACTTCAATGCTTTTCAATGAGCTAAAGTGGGATCAAAGTCAGACAAAAGTAGTACTGGAACCTTTTTCAAAGTCGGTCGACTTTGAAAAACAAAAGTCGGACCAGTTAAGACGGCTCTCATAGGGAATCATTGTTTTTGTGACGTAATGCGACTTGTGCTCCTAATGTCGGTCCGAGAATGGGACTAGTGTGAACCCAGCCTTATTCTTAGGAATAACTAACTTAAATCTGTCCAAACAAGAGTCTGGTAGACATCCCGGGTATGATAAAGTTTGAAACACAAAATCATAAATTATAATATAATAAATTATAAATAATTATAAAACATAATAATATAATAATAATTAATTAAATTCAATGTAATCAAACCAAAAACACTGAACAAACGAATCATTATCGCTCATTTCTTATGCCGGTGTTCCGTCAGATTAGGTGACTTGTCATATGTTGTAACGGAAGTCACATTCTGTCGCCGCCATCTTGCTACACCCCGCACTCGTCTGCAGTAAGGATACAGTGAGAAGGCAGCAAGCGGACATCTTTTTACACTTACCGGAGTTTTGCATTTCACACTTATTTTTAACAGTACACGGAGCTTATGTAGCGACATACAGTATTTTCAAATCCGTCAGGCTGTTTTGATGTTGAATTGTAAAAGCAGAGGTGCTCTATCAGGTCAGCAAACCTGTGAGATCAGCAGACTTGCCGCTGCATTTACAATTCAACATCAAAATAGTGTAACAGATTTTTAAATACTGTATTTTATTATATAAGATCAGTTTATTGTTACAAATAAGTGGGAAATGCAAAACTCCAGTGGGTGTAATAAGATGTCCACTTCTCACTGTTCTGTACTGTGGACAAGTAAGAGGTGTAGCAGGTTGGCGGCGACGAGCGTCACTTCCTTTACAAGATATGACGGATCGCCTAATCTGACTGAACGCCAGCATCGGGAGGACATTGGGGGATCGCAGAGACAAGGTAAGTGACACTACAGTGTAATCCCGTGTGTGACTATTCTACATCACCATTTACCCTGGTAATGCTTGTTACTCAAACCACATTTATTTCTCATGATACTCTTCCTTACCTTGGCTCCTCTTACTGTGGGATTGAATATACTTTTATCTTTAGTATAGACTATACTCTTATTTTTCACATATTTTTTATAGTCACACAAGTGGAGCCCACATCTGCTGCTTCATGCACATACACTTAACTCTTGTATGCTTCCCGCTGGTTCCGCGTTCCCTGGTCACCTCAGCTCCCGTGGCAGACATTGTTTGCAGCTGTAGTCTTTCAGCCTTGTCTACACAGCATGTAAGTATTTGGGACAATTAGTTTTCCCTTTTACCTGCTATTTTTTCATCTCTTAGAACAATTCTACTTCCCTGGTCACTCATGTCTTCTCTTATTTAAGAGTATTATTGCATCTGCCCCTGAAGAGTTGGCAAGGTCCAATGAAACGCGTCGGTTTTGATTTGATGCATATTGTCTACACTGATGGCCCTACAAACCTTGTTACCATACTCATGTATCTGATATTTTTGATCACGATAAGGCCAGTTCTTCGGTATTATAATATACCATGTGCTATGCTATGCCTTTTTATGTGGTATATGCTTTACAACATGACTGAATGTTGATTTGAATTTAAATATATGTACTCTTGATGAGATGAATGCTTTTCATGTTTACGATAAATGTACTCTGGATGAGATGAATTGCTTCATATTTACAGTATATTTATGTCTTTTTGAAGATTGACTACTTTTTAAGCTTTGTATAATATGCCTTACAATATGCCTCATTCAAAGTCCCAAACGTTTCCTTTTCATAAATGAATACAGGGATGGAGGCACATTTAATTTATGCGTCTCATTCAAAGTCCCATTTTCCCCTCCCCCCTTTTTAAACCTGTCTATGAACTTTACCTTTCTTTATGTTGCCTTTATGCTGTTTGTGCTGAAGATAAGCGGACTTTTCTGATATGTTTTCTGGAATTAACCTCCCTGGGGGTATGATTATGTCAGATTTTTGCGTCTAAAAGTGGTACATTGTTTTGCATAGAAATTTGGTGTTTTATATTGTAGGCCTGTAATTGTTAGGAATAACTCACTTAAATCTATCCAAACAAGAGTCTATTAGACATCCCGGGTATGATAAAGTTTGAAACACGAAATTATAAATTATAATATAATAAATAACTATAAATAATTATCAAAAATAATAACATAATAGTAATGCAATGTATTCAATAATGTAATCAAGCCAAAAACACTGAAATTTGCAGAATTGTCGCTGTCGTCACTTTCAGTGTCTGATGATGAATTTCCCCACAAATCAGTATCACTCAATTCTGCAAATGATTATTATTTACTATCGCTGTCTTCTAACTGATCAAAAACCACTTTTGACGTAAAGGGACACATTTTGGTTGCCATGGACATTCTCAAGTTTCCAGGCAGAAAGAATGGCATATATAATATAAAAGTGCATGCAGGGCACTGGAAAAAGCACTAGGGACACTCGCAGGGAACGGAGCCCGGCACACAGAGTGAATTGGGCGGAAGGCAGCACGCTGACACAGCGGGGGGACATCGCTGGATCCAGGGGACAAGGTAAGTAACGCTGCCCTGATCCAGCGATGCAATCCCGAGTGTGGCTCAGGGTTACCGCTCTTGGTACAGAAAATTCACCTCGAGCCACACTCGGGAATACCGACAGGGAGGTTAAGTGAACTCTGTGTTGCTGCTGAAAGTGTTGTTTTTTTTGCATTTAAAGAAAAATAAACATCTTTAATATCTTACTCTGCAAGAAAAATGCTATCCCTTTAAATCCTATGAGACTTTTCATACCACTGCGCTGTGGGTGCGGTTTTGAAAAGTCCTGCATGCTGCATCATTGGTGCAGTGTTGAAAACAGCACCAAAAACACAGCTTTCCATTGAAATAAATGAAAATCGCAGCAAAATCGCATATGCGTTTTTACCGCAATTTTGCTACAGAGCAGTGTGAAAGGGCCCTAAGACAAATGGCTTTGCACATGGTCCCAAGAAGCTATACTCCTGAATATTACAATCCCCCTTTTTTATAAGTGATCACATGACCCCTGTTCTTAGCTACATAAGGGGCTTAGAAAGGTTTGGTTGGAGACTGCAGGGGGGGCAAGTCAACAGGAGGCAGAAAAACAGCAATATGTTGATCTTCCCATTGATTATCTGTGCTCTGGGGTGTGTCAGCACAAGTCTGACCATTGGAGCACAGGCAGGCTGTGTTCCCAAGTAGAACGCAAAGAAGAAAAATGACATGCTGGGATGGATATGCTTCCATGTCCTGGCATGATCAGTTTGCAAGTTTGCAATAGGAAATTAGGATGACCGGCAAGATCACCAGGTGTTTTACACAAAGGAAGCAATACAAAGAGAACAGGATACTTTTTTTTTTATAGAAGTACATGGTACAACAGACACACGTCCAAAGCAAGCAAAATCCTTTCTTGTATTAAGAGAGGTATGGACTCCAGAGATAAGAGACATCATTTTGCCCCTGTACAAATCATTAGTAAGACCTCATCTGGAATATGCAGTTCAGTTTTGGGCACCAGTTCTCAAAAAGGATATCGGGGAACTGGAGAAAGTGCAGAGAAGGGCAACCAAACTAATAAGAGGCATGGAGGAGCTCAGCTATGAGGAAAGATTAGAGGAACTGAATTTATTCTCTCTTGAGAAGAGGAGGTTAAGAGGAGATATGATCAACATGTACAAATATATAAATGGTCCATATAGTGAACTTGGTGTTGAGTTATTTACTTTAAGGTCATCACAAAGGAAAAGGGGGCACTCTTTACGTCTAGAGGAAAAAAGATTTCATCTACAAATTCGGAAAGGTTTCTTCAAAGTAAGAGCTGTGAAAATGTGGAATAGACTCCCTCCAGAGGTGGTTTTGGCCAGCACGGTTGATTGCTTTAAAAAAGGCCTGGATTCTTTCCTTAAAGTAAATAATATAACCTGGTACTAACATTTTTAGGTAAAGTTGATCCAGGGAGAATCCGATTGCCTCTCGGGGGATCAGGAAGGAATTTTTTCCCCCATTATAGCAAATTGGATCCATGCTTTGCTGGGTTTTTTTTTTTGCCTCTGGATCAACTGTGGGTGAAGGATTGTATATGGGATTGTTTGGTTATATATAAATTATTATTATTTTTTTTTTTTGGTTGAACTAGATGGACTTGTGTCTTTTTTCAACCTGACTAACTATGTAACTATGTAACATGTCAGGAATATGAAATGTTGGGGTAAAAAACACTTTAAACCACAAAATAGAAATCACATTTATGCTTAGCATTCAAATGTTTATGTTCTGCAAAAAAAAGTATTTTCTAGACAATTACACCATTAAAAGTGTCTATAATGGCAGCTATAATGGCAAACCTCATGCATATTATCCTGGAACATCTGTGTTTCCATATCTGTTGCTGAGTATGAGCTGATTCCCATCCCTGTTTGTTTTTGGATAACATTGACTGAGCAAAGAATTAGTACATTAGTATAAACCTTCAGCTGGCCATTATTTGCTTGCTTCGCCTGCCCTATTATTTTGTACAATACTGTGTCCTTAAAAAAAAAAACGTTAGTCCTTTTAATGTTTCTAGATATACGGTATACTGTATGTAGAAACCCGCTATAATCTATCTTTGTTTTGAAATTTGAAAATGAATAACTCCATTATGCCTGCAGATACACAATTTGTTGATGACTTGTTATAAAACTTAACTACTGTTTAAAATATGTAATTATATAGATTCTTAAATGTCCATAGCCTAGTCACAAGTTCACCTTAAATTGGAACTTCACCCAACAAGTTCCGCTCATCCTCTTCCCCCCCTCTCCTCCATCACATTTGGCACATCATTTTTTGGGGGGGCTAGCGGGTACCTGGATTTGATAGGTACCACTCCCACTCCTAGTTGAATCACCCCTGCGATCTGACCGGAAGTCCCCCCCCCCTTCCCTGGCAGCCTTCTGGGACAAGTCACAGCTCCCAGGAAGCTACAAGACCATTCAGATAGCACAGCCTGGCCTGCGCAGTGAGCAGCCGGCTTTGTAGTCTCAAGAAATCACAGCCGGCTGCCCGCAATTAGTATGCTGGATCAGGGACCAAAGCCCGCTGAAGAAATGGATGAGAACAGCACTGGATCCTGGGACAGGTGAGAGTCTGTTTATTAACAGTCAGCAGCTACAGTTTTAGTAGCTGCTGACTTTGAATTTTTCAAATGATGACCGAAGAACCACTTTAAGTCTGGATATCATGTTTATGCTGCATGCATTTGCCAGACCCTTCAACAGAGATTAGTGCATGAATTTCATACTTGCTGAATATGAACAGGCATGTAAGACCTGCAAAGATTCATATCATTCATGCCTGCTAGGATTCGTTAATTAGATGATCCACCTTTGGACAAATCTGCATGTAGAAAATCAGCTAATCGCCAAACAAGGTGGTCTTTTAAAAATTCACCAGATTTGTCAAAATTTGTAACCCTATGCACTAATTTCTCCTTTTCTTCTCATTCACTTCCACCTAGCAGCACTAGGGTCATCATTTCAAATACTGACCTTGGCACTACTTTTGCATGTTCTTCCTGTGCCTGCATGGGTTTCCTCCAGGCCCTCTGGTTTCCTCCCACATTCCAAAGACATGTTGGGAGGTTAATTGGCTCCTATCTAAATTGGTCCTAGGTGTGTGTATGAACGTGAAATAGTGATTGTAGATTGTAAGCTCCTTGAGGGCAGGGACCGAGGTAAATGTATAATAAATATGTAAAGCACTGTATAAATTGATAATGCTATGTAAGTACCTGTAATAAATAAATAATAAATAAATGACTTAATGACCTTGTCCAGGATGCCTTCTAAACTCTACAATTAGCTGACTGCTCCTACTATAGGTTAAGGGACATCTATGTAGGTGATATACTAGAACTGTCAGCTTACTGACTGTTGTTTCTACAAAGTGGTTAGTCATGATGTGTGTGAGAAAGCCAAATGGCAATACCCCTTGTAGGTTTGCTGCATAGTCCCGGCTTGGCACCTACTCTTGGCTTTTCTGTTGGCCAAAGCTTCTGGTGACTTCTCTAACTCATTATGAGCCACATGAAAGCTCCTGGGCAGACCACATTTAATGGCATTAAGGAACCTAGGTTGATAGGAACTCTTGCACTTAACAGCCAAGTAGAAATTATATCTGTATCCAGGTATTCATGATGCTATGGAATCTTTGACTCCTAACAGCTAACACTGATTAGCTAACTAATTTTACTATCCTGTTGAATAAATGTAGCACATCATTTGCTTGTATTGTATTTTAATTGAAAAGGGTAATTTTTATAAATTGCCATAATAACATTATTGCCAGAAATTCACCACTCTTGTATTTGCGTGTAACATTAATAAATGTCATTTTATAAATTAAGTGCTATAATAACATAATTGTCAGAGAGTCACCACATCTGTACTTGTGTTTTGGATTAATAAAGCAAATGTTGCCATGTGCAAGGAAAATAATTGTGGGATCCCTAAGAGGTAAATTGCAATTAAACTTCTTGGCATTTAGCTGTCTTCTAGCGCTTATATTGACTTTTTCCTTCTTATGAAAAAGCTGGTCTTCTGATTTTGCTGAAGTAATTGAACATCACTCACAAAGTAGTTGACATAAAAGGCCAATGGTCATAAAACAAATATCAGCAAATGTTCCAGGAGATTAGATAGCCAAGACATTCTGTTGAGCTATTTTGCTTGCTAGAGCTGCAATGAAAATATGCTGTGCCAAAAACAAAGGCAAGAGACAAAAATATTAGCTGCTAAAATAGCAAAAAAAAAAAAAAAGAACAATTAGTGAGATTCAGCACTTCTTTTTTGAATTATTAGAGTACTGTGCAGAGAGGATTTTATGGTGATGAATTTACCTTTCTGAACCAACAACTCCAGTAATTATTTTAAATGTAAACCAATCACAAACCAAGACAATTCAAACTGGGCCAATGATTAAAAAATAGAATAAGCAAAGATTACCTTTATTGATAACCATAAATCAATGCAACCAGTCAGAGGTATAAACAGTTGGAGTCACATGCAAGTCTTACATTTTCTGTAAAAGTCTAGACCTCATTAAACTTCCTTATTGGTCCCTGCGAGGGATATAAGCAGATAGCAAAACACAAAATGAATTTGTACTGGGAAACAAGACTAACGTCGGGAAATTTTTGCTCATACAACTTAAGGAGTGCACATATATGTGAGTAGAAAGCAAATCAATCTAAAAATCTTTAAATGGACCTAGCGTTAGATATATTTCTTAGGTTATGTGCATGTATGCTAAGTAATGTGTAAATCCTTCCAGATATTTAGTATTTAGTATCATCCAGGGTCAGTATCTACTTCCTGAGCTCAGATGCTGGGCCAAAGATTACATGATCATGTAGGCAGGTGCAGTCTGCTGTCTCCACCGAAGGTGGTGCTCAACCACACCGGCGCTGCAGAGGGAGAGGAAGTCAGGGAACAGGGTTCCTCTATGGTTTCCTGAATCACTAGGGCAGCGATCCAATTGGAGTCTGGGCAACCAAGTGATTCTGGTGGCCATCTTAGGCAGAGACTATTTAGGCCCTGGCTCCTGAGTTTGGCGCTCCATGCGAGTGGGTAGTGTAGTTAAAGGTCCCCTGCCTGTTAGGTACAGTACTAGTGATAGGGAAAGGTTCCTGACGAGGAGGGAAATAGTAGGGTCCCACCTCTTCTGGATACCTTCTCGATTGGGCATGAGACGGCTAGGCTGCATTCTGTCCCCTTTCATCAGACACTGTTGGTTCGGCTGGAACCTACTTCTTCATGTTATTGGAAACTGTAAATGTGCTTGACTTTGTAGCTGTCCCCCCAGGTTGTTGTGAACTGTTGCTGCCTTACTTCAACATAAGTTTTCTATTACGTTATGGGTGAGGGGGAATGGTGCTGCCCACCACTAGGCAATCTGTATATTATCTGGTTGTTACAAAATCTGGTATAAGGTATACAGTGTGACCCCAAATCTTTGAAGTGACATGCACAAAAACAACTTATTCATCAAAATACATGTGTTCTAATAGGTATCTGAATAGATGTGCTTATTTCCTGTAGGACCTTAAATTTGTGTATAAAGTGTTGTAAAACAATTCATAATACAAAGTATTATATGGTAAAAAAATATTAAATAGTGATTAATAATAAATAATAGTGATGTAAAATCTTCATCAAGTTCATGCAAAAATACATATAAAGTGCTCTTATGCAAAACAGTGACTTCTTTTTCTTATTTCTTGGTGTAAAGGCCACGACCCTGGTATTATACAGTTCTTAATATATGATTTTTGAGAAGGTGCTCTTCTAGGATTGGTGCTCCTTGAATAAAACTGTGAGACACTCGTGCTCCCCTATGAATACCCCTCTTACCAGATGGCATCACCCCTGGAGGGGTAAAAAGGCCTGGACGCCAATCTGTGTGCTGAATGGGTTGTTGTTCGTCTTTTTCCTCTTTAGATGGTGTGTTCCTATTAGTCCTCCGTGCCCAGGAGTAAGGAAAAAAAGGGTTTGTCTAACCAGAAGTGACGTTGTGACGTGAGAATGGCTCCACCTTACGAATTTCGCCATAGACGTCTTCGGAAGCGGTGCCATTCTCCCTATGCTGACGCTTAATAGACCCTCTCACTCGGGCTAATGTTTACCTGTAGTTTATTATAAACATTAATCACCTATCCTATGCTTCACACTCCAGCCTCCCCCGGTGGCGAGGGATAATATTACGGGCTGGTTCGAACAGAGATATTACCCTGTAAAACTGTCATTGTTATAATTATATTATCCTACTATCCTCAGAGAAAGGTGATATTCCTGAAAGCACCACCGGGGGCAGCGGAAGGGTCCCGTTCAACATAGGCACTAACAAACGTGCAACAAGTAAAATACAAAATACCTAGAGACCACCATAGGGATATACACAATATCATATAAGCCCATCACAGGTCCGGAATGCTTATAATATACTACAGGTAAACATTAGCCCGAGTGAGAGGGTATATTAAGCATCAGCATAGGGAGAATGGCACCGCTTTCAAAGACGTCTATGACGAAACGCGTAAGTAGGAGCAATTCTCACGTCACAGCGTCACTTCCGGTTAGACTAACCCAGCTGTGGAACGCACGCTGGTAACTCCAGCCCGCAACAGTTTTGCAGCCCACCCAAGTCCCTCTACACCAGGGAATGATAGGATTCATTTCATTTTACACTACGTTTTTATGTAAGGAATTTTTATGGAAGCCTCTATGTAGCTATGAACTAATTATTTTATGAAAAATAAACAAACATTTGGTTTTACGGAGTTACACTATTTTGGCCTTTTTTACCATACTCCTGGGCACGGAGGACTAATAGGAACACACCATCTAAAGAGGAAAAAGACGAACAACAACCCATTCAGCACACAGACTAGCGTTCAGGCGTTTTACCCCTGCAGGGGTGACGCCATCTGGTAAGAGGGGTATTCATAAGGGAACACCAGTGTCACACAGTTTTATTCATGGAGCATGAATCCTAGAAGAGCACCTTCTCAAAAATCATATATTAAGAACTGTACAATACCAGGATTGCGGACTTTACACCAAGAAATAAGAAAAAGAAGTCACTGTTTTGTACAAGAGCACTTTATATGTATTTTTGCATGAACTTGATGAATATTTCACATCTCTATTATTTATTATTAATCACTATTTAATTTTTTTTTTACCATATAATACTTTGTATTATGAATTGTTTTACAAAACTTTATACACAAATTTAAGGTCCATGTATTTTAATGAATAAGTTGTTTTTGTGTATGTCAAGATTTGGGGTCACACTGTATACCTTATACCAGATTTTGTAACAGCCAGATAGTATACACATTGCCTAGTGGTGGGCAGCGCCATTCCCCCTCACCCATAACTTATTACTTTACTCCACCTCGTGGAGTTTTTGGTGAGGCAGCAGCTTCAAGTATACCTATATTATCCTAAGCCAGTGGTTCTCAACTCCTGTTCTCGGGACCCCCTAACAGGCCAGGTTTGCAGGATAACTGAAATACATCACAGGTGATATTTGCTGCTCAGTGATTGCAGTATTCTAGTCTGCATCTCCCCCAAGGTAATACTTAAAATCTGGCCTCTTGGTGGGTCCTGAGGACCGGAGTTGAGAACCACTGTCCTAAGCGCAGGATCTCCACCCATTAATACGTTTTCTATTGCAACTGTGTGAATTATTGCTGCTGTACCACGCTGCACCCCACCCACACTTATGTCATCTTTACAGCCTGTGCAGTCTTTAGCTTTGTTCACAAATGTCTGGCACAGATCAGTCCCTCACATTGTGACTTGCTGCAAAGTTGTGATGTTGCAGTCTGACCACTGGGAAAAAAGAGACTGAATAGTTACTGAGAGGTCTATTTTTATGGGTTATCTTTTTTAAATTTTTTTTTTTATTCATTAAAGTAAAGTTCACACAGACAAAACGTGGGAAAAACAGTAATCAGACCTGACCAAGAGATGCAACTCATAGTACACACACGGCCTGAAAGAATACATCAGACAAGTCAGACTCCATGTCGTTAAACATTGCATATGGATAACTATTGTGTCCATATCACTCTGCCTGGACTTCATTTTTCAAAACAGCCAAACAATAGAAGACTCAAAGAAACAACAAAAAGAGAAAATCATTTTTTTTAAATAGCTTTATTGACGGCATGTTAATACAACATGAAAACAACCAATGGAAGACAGACTTTCCAAGGGGCTCCTGTAAATTCCAATATCTAGCATGTAGTCTGATCAACACTCATTGTCACACTTTGAGGAGTATAATGGGTAAGAAAAACATTAGGATGCTCCCAATATTGCTAAGGATCAGTAACTATGGTGTACATACTGTATTTGCCATCTTTACTCAATCTTAAAAAAAATCTCTACAAAACGTACCGCATTGCATTATTTGTCTACATAAGGGGTATATGATCAGCAGGATTAGTAGCAGTATGAAAATAAACCTCAGGCCACCCATCCATTAAAATCCAGTTTTGATTGCATTGGTTGTTTCATAGAGATCCCATCTATAATTGCTGACATATGCAAATCTCGAACGGGTCAATTTCAGCAATATGTCAAGATTCCCTCAATATTGCTTTTGAGACAGTCTGGATTAACAACATTCAAATGAGATTGATTTTTGCCCAACTAGTGAAAGTTTGCCCATTTGCTGAATAGGATGAGCAACTATAGAAAATAATGATGAATGTGTTCATGCTATTGTGAACATGGTAGAGAAGATTTAGATGAATGTGTTTGAATTCATTATGCTAACACATTGCTAACTAAACCATCAGGCTTCATGCAAACAGGACTTTTAAAAAAAACGTCCAAAAAATGTCAGTAGCTTATCTGTGATTTTTACCAGCGCTATATTACCAAAGTTTTTGCGCGTTTATCACATTATTAAAGGGCTAGCGTTTTTGTTTTTTTTTGTTTTTTTTCCCCAATTGATCTAAAATGTCCAAAAACTTTGGGGATCAAAGTTTTTGAGCATTTATGAGTGTTTTTGGGTGTTTGAACGTTTTTACAGCTGAAAAATGTCTCTCAGAACCCTCTGGTCTTGGGTTTTTTTTTACAGTTCAAAAACGTCACTGCTAAAAACTGTTGATAACAGCCTATGTGTGCATGAACACATAGGATAACATGATGGAGGGTTTATTGACTGTAAAAAAAACTTCTGCAGCTGAAAACAGGTGCTGCAAAACAGTCAAAAAACATTCTGTGTGCATGAGGCCTAAGCGCGACTTCAAGAACCTCAGGCGACTTTACAACATGACTTTTGCCAGGCGACTTTGCCTTGACCAATCAGAGAAGGGAGGGAGGGGGCTGCCTAAAAATAAATTCTATTCTTTTAACTGTAAAGTTGCTTCCATGTAGATGGGGATCCGACTTGGAGGCGACGTCTATTGAATCCTATGGGCACAAGTCGGATAGAAGTCGCCTAGAAGTAGTACAGGAACCTTTTCAGAAGTCACCTTGAAGTCGGAACGACTTCAGTCGTGTATATTAAGACGGCTCCCATTTATTTCAAATGTCAAGCGACTTGGGGTGACTTGAGGCAACTCAAGTCGGATCGCAAGTCGCCCCTGTGTGAACGGGCACTAAAAGTAACAAGTTCTGATTGGTGATTTGTGATGTAACAATTGATAGCTGGTAAGGAATGGTTGTAACTATGAAATATGGGACCAATTATACTCATCCTCATTTACAAGATTAGTGTTGCACTCTATTTATCTCTTTCTAATCATCATAGTGGGTTACAGAGCTCTCCAAATTGTTCCAGGATAATTGATTATTCATTTGCAGTTACTATTAGAAGGACTTTGTAATTAATGGCTCCAGATAGGACAGATTAGGATGAAGTGATTTACTAATCATTGGATTAATGGTTTCTGATAATCCAGCAAGTACTAGAAAGGTACAGTAGTAGTCTTAGTGATGGAATGGGTGAACATTCCCTCAGCAGGCTTAGCAATAACGCTTTCAAAGTGGGGAGAACAGTAATATAAAATGCTTCATACTAATGAGTTCCCATCACTGATGCTATGGGCATGCTAATCTAATTGTATCAGTAAATCATGCCCATTTTCATCGCTGTATACAAGAAAAAGCAAAATATTAAATATCATTCAGCTTCTAAAACAGTGCTACCAGCCTAATTGCAACCACAATGCAAATTAGTATAATGGCAACACATTCTGTACCAACAATATTCATATGAGTAATTATAATAACAACACCACAATACTGTGTTTGTGAAAGCTACCATGCAATAAAATATACCTTTGTTACGTTTTTCTAATTTTTCCCTAGTTAACCACTTCAGCCCCGGAAGGATTTCCACCTTTAGGACCAGAGCACTTTTTGCGATTCGGCACTGCGTCGCTTTAACTGACAATTGTGCGGTCGTGCGACGTTGTACCCAAACTAAATTTGCGTCCTTTTTTCCTCATTTTTCTTTTGGTGGTATTTGATCACCTCTGCGTCATTTCTGATTGCCGCTATAAACAAAAAAAGAGCGACAATTTTTCTTACTGTTTGCTAAAATACAAATCCAAAAAATATATTAAAAAAAAATGTTTTTTTCATTGGTTTTGGGCGATTTATATTTTTCCTCATATTTTTGGTAAAAAAAATCACAATCGGCGTTTATTGATTGGTTTGCACAAAAGTTGCCGCGTTTACGAATGATGAGAATTCATTTCTGGGGTTTTTATTTATTTATTTTTTTACTAGTAATGGCGGCGATCTGTGATTTTTAGTGGTACTGCAATATTGCAGAGACATGTCAGACCATTTTGACATTTTTTTGGGACTATTGGCAGTTATACAGCGATCAGTGCTATAAAAATTAACTAATTACTGTGTAAATGCCATTGGCAGTGAAGGGGTTGACCTGCAGGGGGCGCTCTAAGGGTTAACTGTGTTCCCTCAGTGTGTTCTAACTGTGTGGGGGCTGGGCTGGCAGGGGGAGGGGAGTGATCACGGCTTCCATATACAGGGAGCCTGCGATCACAGCCCTTCCCCCTCTGTCAGAACGGAAATCCATGTTTACATACACAGACCTCCATTCTCTCACTGTGGGGGAGCCATCGCGGCTAGCCAGCGGAGATCATGTCATGCTCTGGGGGGGGGGGGG
>BLSH010518945.1:718747-733015 GCA_018402905.1 Glandirana rugosa | reverse complement strand
CGACAATGTCGCCAAGAGGGACAGTGTGTGGCTAGCTCACACTCTCCCTCTAACTCCATTGTCGAGCAATGGCGGGTGACACATGTGGTTCGTGTGCTAGTGGGGGGGTTATTTCTCATGGTAAGTGGTGGGGTAGTTTCATGGACAGTGGACAGGTAGTCTCATGGACAGTGGACAGGTAGTTTCATGGGTTCGTGGACAGTGGACAGGTAGTTTCATGGGCTCGTGGGCAGTGGACGGGTAGTCTCATGGGCTCATGGACAGTGGACGGGTAGTCTCATGGTCTCATGGACAGTGGACGGATGGGCAGGTGACAGGTACTCGGGTACTCAGATGGGCAGGTGACAGGTACTCTGGTACTCTGATGGGCAGGTGACAGGTACTCGGGTACTCTGATGGGCAGGTGACGGGTGCTCGGGTACTTTGATGGACAGGTGACAGGTGCTTGGGTACTTTGATGGACAGGTGACAGGTACTCTGATGGACAGGTGACAGGTACTTTGATGGGGTGGTGAATGGTACTCTTTATTGGGGGGGTGATCGTGTGCTTGGTGTACACAGTGGGCGGTAACGAGCTGTTACCTCAATCTCCCTCTCACACTCGATCGGTGTGTGACAGGGAGAACCGCTGTAACAGCCCGTTACCGCGGTTTGTTTACATCACATGACCGGCTGTGATTGACACAGCCGGTCACGTGGTAAAGAGTCAATTCTATTGGCTCTTTACATGGATTGGAGCTGGGCTTTGTCCAAGGGACAGGCCTCAGCCCCGATCGCCGCGCTGTGCGCCCCCGGGGGCGCGCACGAGCGGCGTGCGCGTCGAGGCCGGTAGTGACCGGCTGTGATTGGACACAGCTGGTCATGTGGTAAAGAGCCAATTCTATTGGCTCTTTACCCCGATTGGGGTGGAACATGACCCCCCAGCACAGGATCGATCCGTGATCGCCGCTCTGCGGGCCCCCAGGGGCCCGCAGTAGCGGCATGAACTGGCCGACGTCATATGACGTCGGCCCGGATCGACGAGCGGTTCCTGCCAATGTCATTTCAATATGACTCGGTAGGGAACTGGTTAAAGGCTTTAAACAGAGGTCTCCTAACGTTTTAAATAAAGGGCCAGTTTACTGTCCTTCAGGCTTTAAGAAGATCAGACTGTGGCCAGTGGGGGTAGAAAATGTTCCGGCATCAGTGGGAGTAAACAATGCCTCAGGCTTGGTGGTTAGTGGGAGTAACAAAATGCCAGTGGTAAGTTGGATTAGGAATAGTACCCCATCACTGGTATCAGTGTGAGGAAAAGTGCCACATTACTGGTATCAGTGTGAT
This sequence comes from Glandirana rugosa, assembly GCA_018402905.1. NCBI lineage: Eukaryota > Metazoa > Chordata > Amphibia > Anura > Ranidae > Glandirana > Glandirana rugosa. Next base: position 731,695 of record BLSH010518945.1, on the reverse strand, counting down.
GAAAAGTGGCCCATCATTGGTATCAGTATGAGGAAAGTGCCCCATCATTGGTATCATTGTGAAGAAAAGTGTCCCATCATTGGTATCAGTGTGAGGAAAAGTGTCCCATCATTGGTATCAGTGTGAGGAAAAGTGTCCCGTCACTGGTATTAGTGTGAGGAAAAGTGCCCCATCATTGGTATCAGTGTGAGGAAAAGTGTCCCATCATTGGTATTACAATGAGGAAAAGTGTCCCATTAATGGTATCAGTGTGCGGAAAAGTGCCCCATCATTGGTATGAGAATGTGGAAAAGTGCACCATCACTGGGATCAGTGTGAGGAAAAGTGTCTCATCACTGGTATCAGTGTGAGGAAAAGTGTCTCATCATTTGTATCAATATGAGGAAAAGTGTCCCATCACTGGTATCAGTGTAAGGAAAAGTGTCCCATCATTGGTATCAATATGAGGAAAAGTGCCCCATCACTAGTATCAGTGTGAGGAAAAGTGCCCCATCATTGGTATCAGTGTGAGGAAAAGTGCCCGATCACCGGTACCAGTGTGAGGAAAAGTGTCCCATCACTGGTATCAACGTGAGGAAAAGTGCCCATCATTGGTATGGGTGTGAGAAAAAGTGCCCCATCATTGGTATCAGTGTGAGGAAAAGTGCCCCATCATTGGTATCAGTGTGAGGAAAAGTGCCCCATCATTAGTATCAGTGTGAGGAAAAGTGCCCCATCACTGGTATCAGTGTGAGGAAAAGTGCCCCATCATTGGTATGAATGTGAGGAAAAGTGTCCCATCATTGGTATCAGTGTGAGGAAAAGTGCCACATCATTAGTATCAGTGGGAAAAATAGTGCCCTATGGTTGGTGTCATTGGGAGGAATTATGTATCATTTTTGGTGTCAATGGGAGGAATAATGACCCACTGTTAGTGTCAGTGAAATGAATTGTGGCTCATTGTTGGTGTCAGTGAGATGAATAGTGCTCTGAGTGCAAGATAACGTCAAGTAAAGGGCCACATCTGGCCCACAAGCTGCAGTTTGGAGACCACTGCATTAAAGTCACCAATATTTGACCGAGTATAGGTCATCTGGAGCAAATGGAATAGTTTTATTTTTCCAATAACCTTCATATACAAGTATGCATTTAGAGATGATCTTTTTTTTTATCAAATTCTCATCATTACTTGTAGATCATCTCAAATTTCAAATCATTCACAGTGGCAGTGGCTGCATTGACTTCTGACAGAAATACTGTATTAAATGGACTGTTGTAGTCCCCCTTGGGTATTTCCAAATCTACATTTTTTTTTTTTTGCACCATTCAAGCTAGGGCTGGCTTACAACATAGGAAAAGTGAAGGCAACAAAATACAAACAAACATTTTAGAAAACACTTATTTTATTATGCACATTATTGCAATAAAATTATTAAAAAAGAAATTACATAAAAAAAACACAAAAAGTTGCTGTAAGGAAGGCGGTTATAACTGCTTGACTTGCAGTATATTTATTCTTTTATTCAGGGGCGTTGCTAGGTCTACAAAAGATCTGGGGCTAGAGCCCATAGCAGCAAAGTAAAGAAAGTCATACGCTTGAGTGGGCATACACATGTATATAATATACATGTGTGTGTGTATATATATATATAAATATTGTTACATACCTGAGCGTGGATTCCCCTTACATCAGGGTCCCCAGAGAGACATACTTGCTAATTGCAGAACTGCACCCACCCGGTAAGAGACTCGGGGCTATGGGCCCCAGACTCGGGGCTATAGCCCCAATAGCCACCCCCTAGCAACGCCCCTGCTTTTATTTAGTATAAATATAGAGAATTAAAAATTGTAATACTAGGGGGTTATAAGTAGACAAAGATGAGAGCAGGGTGACAGAGAGATGAACTCATCAGTCTGCTGCTTCTCCTTCTACACTCCAATCATGTGCTGAGACCTGTAGGTGTTACTTCACTTCAGCTGGGAAAATCAGGTCTTTTGCCTTGCCAGATAGGGCTGTACTGTGCGGCAGAGCTATGCAAGTCCGAGAAATAAAAATGCCTTGGCAGATCATATAAATATATTTCATCTTTGTATTTAGCTGCTGGCTTGAAGTTCAGCTTTAATTGCTTGTTGGCAATTATAGTATTTGCAGTTTAAATAAAAAGAGAGGATGAAAATCTTCAACAAGTGGTTAAATCTCTCACTGGCATGGCATTAAAACTGTCCGTGTAGCTTAGCTTTAAAAGTAAATAACCAAAATCATTTTAGTTTATAGGAAACCTAATATGTTTTCTGACAAATGTTGCTGAATTTAATAGAGATAATGTTATTTAACTGCATTGTAAGCGCGCTGAAATATTAAACAAACTGGAAATGTTTCCTTTTGCTGCTGTGTTGGGATAAAGTGAGATTTAATGAACACATTAATCATCCTGGGGCCGTTTTTACAGATTGATTTAGGATCAAAACAATAAGCTGGTTGCATGATGCCTATGGCAGCAACCATGTCTCTGAAAGTAGAGGCACAAATATGTTATACTATAAGGGTGTGGCATAACAAAAGAACATTCATCTGCCTATGGAACCCTTAATATCGTGCCCAAAACTCTTCCCTGCTAGGGCGTAAGCGTATTAATATTTATTTTGGGTGCATCCAAAGCAATTACGTTGCCTGTAAAGCTGAGCAGCAAAATTCAAAGCAAACATTTAAAAATATTATACATAGGAGCTGTTTACCCGTAAGGCCTGATTCACACCTATGCATTTTTAGTGCTTTTTACATTTTGCACATTTGCACTACAGAGCATGTTCCATAGGAGACCATATTAAATGGACTGTAGTGCAAATCTGCAAAATACATAAAGCACTAAAAATGCATAAGTGTGAATCAGCTCTAAAATACGGTGACCAGACGTCCCCAGTTTCTGTGGACAGTCCCCAGACTGAGGGCGTGGTCCCCGACCCCGTCTGTCCCTGTTTTTGTTCCCGGTTTTGCCGCGCCGATTCTGGGCAGGCAGTTTCCCGGTGGACGGGGTCCGTGGTCCCTATTGCGGTAGTACTCGCACGCAGAGTAGCTGGAGAGGAGGAGCTGGAGTGTCTCCAACCTGACTGTGTCCTACTTAGCCGCCATCCCCATTTGTCAGCTAGATTGCTAAGAACCGGCCACGATCCCGGGGAAACATGACTGCCCCCTCTCCCAGCAACCCGCCCCTCTCCTCCTACCTCTCTGCTCCCTCCTCCAATCACTCTCCCAACAGCGGCAATACATAGGGGAGGCAACAGAGCACAGAGCGTTCCACCCCTCCCTCCTGTACTGCAAAGCTTCATGTGTATTGTAGTCCATAGGGGCGGGATTGCCTGGAGCTACTGTAATGGCCACAAGCACAAGAAGGTGAGTTTAATTATAACATTTAAAGTATTTTTTTCCTTCACTGGTGGGCACTTATGCAGTGGCACTAAAGGGAATTGACAGGCAGTGGCACTGATAGGCGGCACTGATGGGCACCCATGCGGTGGCACTGATAGGGGGCACTGATGGGCACTCACATGGCGGCACTGATGGGCGCTCATGCAGTGGCACTGACAGGCGGTATTGATGGGCACTGACAGGCAGTGGCACTGATAGGTGGCACTGATACGTGGCACTGACAGGCAGTGGCACTGATAGGTGGCACTGATGGGCATTCATGCAGTGGCACTGATAGGCGACACTGATGGGCACTCACGCGGTGGCACTGATAGGTGGAACTGATGGGCACTGACAGGTGGCACTGATGGGCACTCATGCAGTGGCACTGATAGGCAGCACTGATGGACACTCATTCGGTGGCATTGATAGGCAACACTGATGGGCATTGACAGGCTGCACTGATAGGCTACACTTATGAGCACTCATGAGGCAGCACTGATGGGCACTAACAGGCTGCACTGATAGGCTGCACTGATGGGCACCCATGAGGCGGCACTGATGGGCACTGAAAGGTGGCACTGATGGCCACTTTATGAGGCAGCGCTCAAGAGCACACATGAGACGGCACTGATGGGCAATGGTAGGCAGCACTGATGGGCGCTCATGAGGCAGCACTGATAAGGTGACACTGATGGACACTCATGAGGTGGCACTGATGAGGTGGCACTGATGAGGTTCCACTGATGGGCACTGAGGAGGTTCTACTGATGGGCACTGATGGACACCGATAGGTTGCATTGATGGGCACTGATGAGGTAGCACTGATGGACACTGATAGGTTGCACTGATGGGCACTGATTAGGTTCCACTGATGGGCACTGATAGGTTGAACTGGTTGGCACTGAACAGGCTGCATTGATGGGCACTGAACAGGCTGAGCTGATTGCCACTGAACAGGCTGAGCTTATTGGCACTGCACAGGCTGCATTGATGGACACTGAACATGATGAGCTGATTGGCACTGAAAAGGCTGCATTGATGGGCACTGAACAGGTTGAGCTGATGGGTACTCAACAGGCTGCATTGATGGGCACTAAACAGGCTGAGCTGATGGGCACTAAACAGGCTGCATTGATTGGCACTGAACAGGCTGAGTTGATTGGCACTAAACAAGCTGAGTTGATTGGCACTGAAGAAGGTGAGCTGATTGGCACTAAACAGGCTGCATTGATGAGCACTGAACAGGCTGAGCTAATTGGTACTGAACAGGCTGAGATGATTGGCACTAAACAGGCTGCATTAATGGTCACTGAACAGGCTGAGCTCATTGGCACTATAAACAGGCTGAGCTGATTGCACTGAACAGGCTGAGCTGATTGGCGCTTAACATGCTGAGCTGATTGTCACTAAACAGGCTGCACCGTTGGTCACTGAACAGGCTGAGCTGATTGTCACTAAATAGGCTGAGCTGATTGACTCTGAGCAGGCTGAGCTGATTGGCACTGAATGGGCTGAGCTGATTGGCTCTGAACAGGCTGAGCTGATGGGCACTGAATAGGCTGAGCTGATGGGCACTGAACAGGCCGCATTGATGGGCACAGAACAGGTTGAGCCGATTGGCAATAAACACGCTACATCGATGGGCACTGAACAGGCTGAGCGGATTGGAACTAAACAGCCTGAGCTGATTGGCACTGAACAGGCTGAGCTGATTGGCACTGAACAGGCTGAGCTGATTGGCACTAAACAGGCTGCATTGATGTGCACTGAACAGGCTGAGCTGATGGGCACTGAACAGGCTGAACTGATGGGCACTGAACAGGCTGAGCTGATTGGCACTAAACAGGCTGCATTGATGTGCACTGAACAGGCTGAGCTGATTGTCACTAAACAAGCTGAGTTAATTGGCACTGAACAGACTGAGCTAACTAGCACTAAACAGGCTGCATTGATGGCCACTGGTCAGACTGAGCTGATGGGCACTGAACAATCTAAGCTGAGGGGCACTGAACAGGTTGCGCTGATGGGCACTGATAAGACTGCATTGATGGGCACTGGTGGGGCTGCATTGATGGGCACCGATGAGGCTGCATTGATGGGTACTGGTGAGACTGCATTGACGGGCACTGATCAGGCTGCATTAATGGGCACTGATTAGGATGCATTGATGGGCACTGATTAGGATGCATTGATGGGCACTGATTAGACTGCATTGATTGACACTGATCAGGCTGCATTGATTGGCACTGATCAGACTGCATTGATGGGCACTGATCAGGCTGCATTGCTGGGCACTGATCAGGCTGCATTGATTGGTACTGGTGAGGCTGCACTGATGGGCACTGATGAGGTTGTGCTGATGGGCACTGGTTAGTATAATACACTCTTGAAATGTGCTTTAAAATGCATGGTTTTGCCTTTCATGAAGAAGAAAATAATGACGTTATGCGGTTGGGCTGGTATGAAATGATTTCCAGAAATAACGTAGATATCATACAATCATTCCATAAACACATACCACATACACTGCATATATCATTTGTGGAAAATATGCTTATAAAATAGTTATTTTATTTGCCAATAAAAAAAATATATCACCAGATTTCATTTTAAAAATCTGGTCACCTTAAAAGGATATGTATTTTTGTCCATCCACCTGAGATTTACACAGGCTTGCCAGGAAGCTCAGCTGGCCCGGAGACCTGCATTTTCTCCACTGCAGTTAAAGCGGTTCTTCATCCTAGAAACAAAAAATAATAGTCAGCAGCTAAATACTGTAGCTGCTGACTTTTAATAATAGGACACTTACCTGTCCAGGGATCTATAGTGGTCCTCACTCGAGCGACTTTTTGCTGGTGTACAGGTCCCAGCACCAGCATATTTACTTTGGGAAGCTGGCTGTGACTCCTTGCAACTTCACAGCCCGCTTCCCACTGCGCATTGGGAATGGTCCTGCAGGTGACATGCCCCAGAAGGCTGCGGGGGAAGGGGGAGAGCAAATTTCCATTCAGATCCGACTGGAAATGGGATCAGGTAACTGTCAAAACTAGGCACCCCCCCCCAAAAAAAAAATGAAGTGGCAAAACTTAAAGTGGTAGTAAACCACTTTGTGTTTTGTTTTTTTTAAACCTGAAATGCAAATTATAATGTGCTAGTATGCATCACATACTAGCACATTATGTGAAAGTTGCTGAAAAAAAGGACGCCTTCCAGCAGCGCGCTGTCACCACTGAAGGTGCTTCTATCTTCACCCAGCCGGAGCCACAAAGACGTCACGTCACACCCGAGCATGCTATTTAGCAATAGAGCTAATAAGAGCTCTTGTATAGTGTGTGAGAGCTGTTTGAAGGACATTGACACACCCTCCTCCACACACGGCACAAGAAGGATGCAAAGCTGTGTTGTGACTAGACAAGATGTGTGCGGAGCTCCCTCCCACCATTTTATCTCTGGTGTCTGTACACGTGACACATACTGATTAGAGAGGAATGAACACCAGAGAAAAATGACACTAAGTGCTTTGGAGAGAGACAAGTAAGCACTACATATATATGTGTTTTGTTCAGATTTCATGACTGAGGTTTACAACCATTTTAAACAGGAAATATGGTTGTCACATGATTGTAGCTTTGCTGCTGATCTGTCTCTCTTCTCAAAGACCAGCAGGCATGCTGGTACAATTAGTTCCATAGCTTTAACTTGGAAGGTCCTGCTGTTATCCTACCTGACTTCAAGACTGGTTCCCCATCTGCTGTTGATTCAATTAGCTCCCAGCCCGGCTACACTCCCAGCCCCGCCAAGCCATCTCCCTTTCTATTTAAGCTTGGCGCATTCCCTCAGGCATTGCCTGGGCAAGAGCTAGTGTTTCCAGTACCAGCTCCACCACTGATTTACAGGAAGATTTCTACTGTCCCCTGTGTTTCCTAGTGGAGAAGGTTCCCAGTGTCCCCTGTATTTCCTAGCGGAGAAGGTTCCCAGTGTCCCCTGTGTTTCCTAGTGGAGAAAGTTCCCAGTTTCCCCTGTGTTTCCTAGTGGAGAAGGTTCCCAGTGTCACCTGTGTTTCCTAGTGAAGAAAGTTCCCAGTTTCCCCTGTGTTTCCTAGTGGAGAAGGTTCCTAGTGTCTCCTGTGTTTCCTAGTGGAGAAAGTTCCTAGTGTCCCCTGTGTTTCCTAGTGGAGAAGGTTCCCAGTGTCCCCTGGGTTTCCTAGTGGAGAAAGTTCCTAGTGTCCCCTGTGTTTCCTAGTTGTCACGTACCTGGTGGTTGAGTCTGGCTTATGCGGGGCAACCTCTCTTGCGGCCCTGGTTCAAGAGCCCCTGCTAGTGCAGACAGGAAGCTCTGGAGCACAGGGGGGCACGAGGGCTGGACAAGTCTCTGGTGGCAGGTATTTGTCCACCGAAGCTCGTGCAGGCTGAAGGATAGTGGTACAGTCCGGGCCGGCAACTGGCGGGTGGTGCAGTACAGAGGGATTAGGTGAACAGATGGTCGGGTACAAGCTGGGTTGGTAACGTGCAGGCGGCTGAAGTACAAGGGAGCAGGCAGAAGAACAGTCGTAAACAATCCAAGGTCAGGGCAGGCAGATATCAGCAAAGTCCAAAGGAGTAACCGGGGTCACAGGAACAGGAAGTCTCAGCAGAGTAAACACAGGGGTCACAGGTGCAGGAAACGCTGTTGAACGAACATCACTGGCTTTCTGGTGCGGTCCGCTTAAATGACCGATATTGGCGCCATTACCAGCGCACACATGCTCGGGAGTGCGCAAACATGCACAGGCGCGTGCGGATGCGCACGGGCGTGCGTGAACGCTACATGCGGCCGAGCACAGACATGCCAATGCCTGTTGATGTTTCCTTACATTGCCCCCCCCCAAGGGGCAGCCTCTGGATGCCCAACCGGGTTTTTCTTGGCCGGGATGTTTCTCCAAAAAGTCCTGATTTGGACCTGAAGTTCTTGGGCATGTAAATTGCCTTCTGGCTCCCAAGAATTCTTCTCAGGTCCATATCCTCTCCACTTTACAATAAACTGAGTGACTCCTGCTCTTCTCCTGCAATCGAGAATGGATTCCACCTCGGACGCCTCCTCTCCATCTACCAACACTGGTTCAGGTGGGGCAGTTTTCCGTCCTGGAAACAGGTCCTTGGCAACTGGTTTGAGGAGATGTACGTGGAACACCGGATGGATCCGAAGTAAAGGTGGGAGGTCAAGCTCGTAGGCTACTTTATTGATTCTCCTCTTTACTCGAAGGCGTCCTATGCATTTCGGCCCTAGTTTCCTGGACGGGCAGGACAATTTTAAGTTGGTGGTTGCCAACCAGACCCGGCTGCCAGGCTGTAAGTCAAGTTCTCCTTGTCTTTTCCTGTCAAACATCTCCTTGTTGCGCTCCTGGGTCTGAGCAAGAGTCTCCTGTAGTAGCTTATTGTTACTTTCCAGGAATTTGGTAATCTCCTGCGTGGCTGGGATGGCACTTTCCGGAAGAAAATCGGGCAGGAATGTGGGGTGGTAGCCGAGATTTGTCCAAAACGGAGACTGCTTGGTGGCAGAGTGGACAGAATTGTTGTAGGCAAACTCGGCTTGCGGCAACAAGGAGATCCAGTCGTCCTGAGAATAGGAGGAGTAGCAGCGGAGGTATTGCTCCAGGGTCTGGTTGGTCCTCCCTGTCTGGCCATTGGACTGCAGGTGATAGGCTGATGAGAAGGCCAGTTCAATTTCCAAAATGGAACACAGGGACCTCCAGACTTGGGATGTAAACTGCACCCCTCTATAGGATATGATATTTCTTGGAATGCCATGTAGGTGAACAACTTCTCCGATGAACACTTTAGCCATTTCTGTAGCTGAGGGAGTGCCCTTCATTGGGATGAAGTGCGCCATTTTTATTAGGCGGACAACCACCACGAAGATTGTTGTGAAGCCTGCAGATGGGGGCAATTCCATAATAAAATCCATGGAAATCTGACACCATGGGCGCTCAGGAATAGGTAGTGGATTTAGCAGACCCCAAGCCTTAGCTCTTTCCGTCTAATTTTGGGCGCCTACATAGTTCTTGCAGTCCTCTCTCATGTGTGGCCACCAAAAGGTGCTGGAAAGCAACTCTGCTGTTTTATGGATGCTGAAGTTCCCAGCTAGGTGGTGGTTGTGGCAGAGCTCTAAGGCAGTCAGACGAAGCTTTTCAGGTACGAAGATCTGAGTACCCGACCACCATAACCCGTCTTTTAGGGCAAGTCCAGAGTCTGCGGGTATAGTGGAGCTGGCCAGAGTTTGCCTGATCCGGGTTAGGAAGTCCTCCTGGACCAACAAGAAGCTGTGAGCGGGCAGGATAGTATCAGGAGGAGACTCTTCCCCGGTTTCATGGAACATCCTGGACAATGCGTCCAGTTCGTCATTCTTGGATCCGGGCCGGTAAGTAATATGTAACTGAAACCGGGAAAAGAACAATGCCCAGCGAGCTTGGCGAGGCTTGATTCTCCTGGCTGTTCTCAGGTACTCTAAATTTTTGTGGTCCATGAAGACCAGGATCGGATGGGCTGCTCCCTCTAGGAGACATCGCCATTCTTCTAGGGCGGACTTTATGGCTAAAAGTTCTCTGTCACCCACATCGGAATTTTTCTTGGGGGAAGAGAGCTTCCACGAGAAGAAGGCGATGGGGTGTAAGGAAGCCTTAGGCCCCTGTCTTTGGGACAAGACCACCCCGACTGCGGTCTCCAAGGCATTTACTTCCAAGATGTAGGTCAAGGTGGGGTCGGGGTGCTTAAGAACAGGTGCTGACGTGAACAGTCTCTTTAGAGTCTGGAAGCCTACTTGCGCTTCCGTGGTCCAGGTAAAACAGGTGTTCTGTTTGGTCAGCTGCGTTATTGGAGAGATGACTGCAGAGAATCCTCTAATAAATTTTCTATAAAAATTGGCAAAGCCCACAAAGCGCTGTACTGCTTTTTTATCTGCCGATGCTGGTCAGTCAACAATAGCTGAGACCTTCTGGGGGTCCATAGTCATGCCGGTAGTGGAAATGTGGAACCCCAGGAAGGAGATGTTTCATTTTTCGGCCTTGGCACACAAGCCATGTTGCCAAAGGCGGCTAAGTACACACTGGACGTGCTTACGATGTTCCTCCAAGGAGGGGGAGAAGATGAGAACGTCGTCTAGGTAGACCAGCCAAGAAAGTCTCTGAAAACATCATTGACCAGCTGCTGAAAAGTGGCCGGGCGTTACAGAGCCTGAAGTACTCAAAGTGGCCAAAGCGAGTCCGGAAGGCTGTTTTCCATTCATCCCCCTCCCGTATATGGATTAAGTTGTAGGCCCCACGAAGGTCCAGCTTAGTGAACACCACTGCAGAGCCCAGGCGTTGGAATAACTCAGGAACCAGGGGCAGAGGGTGCCAGTTTTTTACCACGATTTTGTTAAGGTCCCGGTAGTCAATGCATGGCTGGAGAGAATGATCTTTTTTCTCTACAAAGAAAATCCCAGGTCCTGCAGGTGATGTAGAGGGTCGGATAAACCCTTTCTGCAGATTCTCTAAGGTAGGCCTTGAGGGCCACTAACTCCACTTCTGAAAGGGGGAATATTCTGCTGAAAGGGACATTGGCTCCAGGTATCAGGTCTATTGGTCAGTCGTAAGGCCTATGTGGAGGTAGGGTGTCTGCTCCCTTCTTACTGAAGACGTCCAGGAAGTCATGGTACACTTCGGGGATGGCAAGGCAGGTTTCCGGATCTGGATCAGGGTTAAGAGAGAGCACCGCTGGGGATGCCCCCTAGGGCGGCTGGAGACAGTGACCCACACAATACCGAGGCAGGAACCAAACTTCTCCGGTATTCCAGTCAATGAGGGGGCTGTGAATTCGGAGCCATGGAAGGCCAAGGATCACTGGGAACAGTGGAGAAGCTATTACGTCCAATAATAGAAACTCAGAGTGGCCTTAGGCCATCCGGGCCGGCAGGGGGATGGTCTCCTGGGTCACCGTGCCGCACTTGATGATCGACCCATCGGCCAATTGAATGATCATTGGGCGTCCCTTGGGCCGGAGAGGAATCCGATGCTGGGTGGCAAAAGAAAGATCAATAAAACAACTACATGCTCCCGAGTCCAGGATGGCCAGAACTTGAATATTCCCATCGGGAAGCTGCAGAGAGATGGAGAGAGTACAGTGAGACTGAAGGCTCAGCAGAGATAACACTTCCCCTGAGACTGGCGTTGGACACTTACCGGCCTTGGCGGGGCAGTTCCTTACTAGATGCCCTGCACCCCCACAGTAGAGGCACAGGTTGAGGGACTTGCGCCTCTGCCGTTCCTCAGAGGAAAGGGATGGTCGGAGAAGCCCAATCTGCATGGGCTCGGGATGGTCTTGAGTAGAGGAGGAGGAGGTTGCAGCCGGACTTGGTCCTGGGTAACTGAAAACTCGGGGAAGCATCCAATTGGGTCGCAAGGATCCTGTGGCTCTCTCTGCCCTTCATTCCCGCATTCAACGGCACTTGATTTGGATTGCTAGGTTAATTAAGGTGTCGAGGGTATGAGGTACCCCGACGCGCGCCAGCTCATCTTTAAACGGCTCGGAGAATCCCAGCCTGAACTGATAGAGGGCAGCATCGTTCCAGCTCCTAAACTCAGACACATAACCCTCTGCGGTGCGACTGCCCTGTTGAAGGGCATGAAGTGCCACTTCTGCGGTGGCTGCCTGGTGGGGGTCCTCATATAGTTGGGCCATAGCATGGAAGAATCGGTCCAGCGTAGTGGTCTCGGGAGCCTTCTGCTCCAACAGGCGATGGGCCCAGGCCTGTGGTTCATCCAGAAGAAGTGAGATCACCAGTCCCACCTTGGTAGCTTCCAATGAGAACGTGCGGGGCTGGAGAGCAAAGTACAGCTCGCACGAATTGCAGAAGGCCCGGAACTTCCTGCGGTCCCCCGCGAACCGCTCAGGCATAAGCACCTTAGGCTCCGTGGGCAGAGTCACTACAGTGCGGGGAGGCGTTTGGCCGCCACTGGCAGGGCTAGGAGATGCCAGGTCCCAAACCTGATTTTCCAGGCGAGTATATCCTTCCTGCAGGTTTTTCACTGCCTGGGTTAAACCAGCAAGGTGTGCGCATAGTTCATCAATGGGAGAGGGCCCCGGCACAGACTCAGACATGGCTGTCTGTTGCTGTTACGTACCTGGTGGTTGAATCTGGCTTATGCGGGGGGGCGTATTCGGTCTAAGTTGGTGGTCCATGCATTGTCGTTGTCTGTCGGTACAGACTCAGACACGGCCCCGGGAGAGGGTAACTACTTGATACGCGTGTGGAACGACCAAATTGGGTCCGTCACTTTTTGGACGTCCTTCCTATATGAGCGGACCTTTTAGTCCAAACCCTGGACCGTAGAGGATCGGGACGGTCACCGCCGGTTTGCGGAGGGGCGTGACATCACTGAGACGGGTGCCTCGGATTCCACGAATACGGACTCGCCAAGCGCCCCCTGGCGTCCTTCAAGGCCCGGAAGACGTTAAGCACGCTCGACATGAAACGAGAGGTCGGGGCGTGCAAGAGTAACCTTCGATGGTTCCACCCTGACCACTAGAGTGAAGAAGACCTACTTG
>BLSH010518945.1:704508-718737 GCA_018402905.1 Glandirana rugosa | reverse complement strand
AGGTGACAAGGGTCACTAGGAACCGGAAGGTACCGAGGCTTGAGTGTCGGGGGAGTAACTGACCTTATGGCCTCTCCAAGCCAAGGACGGAGGTATAACACACCCAGTGACAGAGGTCGGCGGGGTCCCCCGTAGGGGTCGTCACGAGAGAGAATTGGGACTAGGTCTGGGCCTTTGGGCAGAACGGTAGGGGCTTCACATGGTACTGAAGGACCTGCAGAAGTCATTCTTCCCCCGTCTGTGGGATGGAGGTGTATCCGGAATGCTGATCTCAACTCGTTTGGAGACCTTCAAGCCCAAGACGACCAGGCAGGCTTGAAGCCCTGTTTCGTTGTCCGTGCGATCGTTCGGGTTCCGTCCGGACCCGGACCCGGACTTTGTCCCGAAGTTCGGACGGACCAGCAGAACCCGAACTTCCAGAGGTTTGCTCAACTCTAGTCGTAAGGCCTATGTGGAGGTAGGGTGTCTGCCCCCTTCTTACTGAAGACGTCCAGGAAGTCATGGTACACTTCGGGGATGGCAAGACGGGTTTCCGGGTCTGGATCAGGGTTAAGAGAGAGCACTGCTGGGGATGCCCCCTGGGGCGGCTGGAGACAGTGACCCACACAATATGGAGGCAGGAACCGAACCTCTCCGGTATTCCAGTCAATGAGGGGGCTGTGAGTTCGGAGCCATGGAAGGCCAAGGATCACTGGGAACAGTGGAGAAGCTATTACGTCCAATAATAGAAACTCAGAGTGGCCTTAGGCCATCCGGGCCGGCAGGGGGATGGTCTCCTGGGTCACCATGCCGGACTTGATGATCGACCCATCGGCCAATCGAATGGTCATCGGACGTCCCTTGGGCCAGAGAGGAATCCGATGCTGGGTGGCAAAAGAAAGATCAATAAAACAACTACATGCTCCCGGGTCCAGGATGGCCGGAACTTGAATATTCCCGTTGGGAAGCTGCAGAGAGATGTAGAGTACAGTGAGACTGAAGGCTCAGCAGAGATAACACTTCCCCTGAGACTGGAGTTGGACACTTACCGGCCTTGGCGGGGCAGTTCCTTACTAGATGCCCTGCACCCCCACAGTAGAGGCACAGGTTGAGGGACATGCGCCTCTGTCATTCCTCAGAGGAAAGGGATGGTCGGAGAAGCCCAATCTGCATGGGCTCGGGATGGTCTTGAGGAGACGAGGAGGTTGCAGCCAGACTTGGTCCTGGGTAACTGGGCACCCGGGGAAGCATCCAGGTGGGTCGCAAGGATCCTGTGGCTCCCTCTGCCCTTCATTCCTGCAGACGGCGCTTGATTTCAATTGCTAGGTTAATTAAGGCGTTGAGGGTATGAGGTACCCCGACGTGCGGCAGCTCATCTTTAAACGGCTCGGAGAATCCCAGCCTGAACTGATAGCAGAGGGCGGCATCGTTCCAGCGCCTAAACTCAGACACATAACCCTCTGCGGTGCGACTGCCCTGTTGAAGGACATGAAGTGCCACTTCTGCGGTGGCTGCCTGGTGGGGGTCCTTATATAGTTGGGCCATAGCATGGAAGAATCGGTCCAGCGTGGTGGTCTCGGGGAGCCTTCTGCTCCAACAGGCGATGGGCCCAGGCCTGTGGTTCATCCAGAAGAAGTGAGATCACCAGTCCCACCTTGGTAGCTTCCAATGAGAACGTGCGGGGCTGGAGAGCAAAGTACAGCTCACACGAATTGCAGAAGGCCCGGAACTTCCTGTGGTCCCCCGCAAACCGCTCAGGCATAGGCACCTTAGGCTCCGTGGGCAGAGTCACTACAGTGCGGGGAGGCGTTTGGCCGCCACTGGCAGGGCTAGGAGATGCCAGGTCCCAAACCTGATTTTCCAGGCGAGTATATCCTTCCTGCAGGTATTTCACTGCCTGGGTTAAACCAGCAAGGTGTGCGCATAGTTCATCAATAAGAGAGGGCCCCAGCACAGACTCAGACATGGCTGTCTGTTGCTGTTACGTACCTGGTGGTCGAGTCTGGCTTATGCGGGGGCAACCTCTCTTGAGGCCCTGATTCGAGAGCCCCTGGTAGTGCAGACAGGAAGCTCTGGAACACAGGTGGGCACAAGGGCTGGACAAGTCTCTGGTGGCAGGTATGTGTTCCCCGAAGCTCATGCAGGCTGAAGGATTGTAGTCCAGTTCGATTCGGCAACTGGTGGGCGGTGCAGTACAGAGGGATCAGGTGAACGGATGGTCGGGTACAAGCAGGGCCGTCTTTAAGGCAGGCAAAAGGGGCAGCTGCCCTGGACCCTGTCATTTTTTTGGGGGCCCAAAGCAGCTGCCTCATAGTTGCCGACTATTCTGGTTTAAATTCCCTTGTCCCTTAAAGTTTTCGTCCTGTGCTGTGTCCTGATATCTCAGTGTGAAGTGCTGCTACTAATGCTGCCCAGCTCTGCCCTATTCCTGTGTACAGATGACTCACCTGCAGACCCTGTGTTTACATGTAAATAACCTCAATTGATATGTAAATAGCAGTGGCATTCATATGTAAATAGTGGCCACCAGCGGCATTGATATGGAAATAAAGGCGGCATTCATATGTATATCATGCCCCCCCTGAGGTCATATCCACCATCACCTATATTGAATGCTGCCCACTGGAGAGACAAAGGGGCATGCTTGAAAGCCCTGCCTACTGTGGTCATTAAGCCTACTATCAGCCTATTCAACAAAGGTAAGAAAATTGGTTGGGGGGAAGATAGTGTGGGGTGTGCAGAGGTAAGCAGAAAAGGAGTTACAGTTTGGGGTGCACAGGTGAGCAATGAGGGGATGTATAGAGGTAAGGAAGGTGGGTGCACAGATGAGCAGAGGAGGCAGGTAGAGTTAAAGGGGGGAGGGTTGGAGTGGAGAGGATGGGGGAGGTTTGGGGTGCAGAGGTTAGCAGGGGGTTTTAGGAGGCAAAGGTGTACTGACAGGGTGGATAAAGATGTAGGTTTCGTGTAGGGCAACCCATTCATTTCTATGGGCTGCTCAGTGTGCTAGAAATGGAAGAAAAAGGAAAAAAGGAAGAACGTCCCTAACTCTTTTTCAAAAGCACAGGGTGCCACAGCACGTCAGCAGATGTGTGAGGGTGCAGTTAACAATTAATGGCACTGCTGTGTATCTGCTAAAGGGCAGCACGTATCTGTGGTGTCAGGAAAGAGACTTTGTGTTCCCCAGTCCATGGTGTGCAGGCAGTGAGGAGATGATGTGTTGTAACCTCTAGAACCAATCAGTGAGCAGTAATGATGTGCAGTAACCTCTAGCAACTAATCACTGAGCAGTATTGATGTACAGTAATCTCTGCTGTAACCTCTAGCAACGAATCAGTGAGCCGTAATGTGTGCTGCAACCTCTAGCAACCAGTCAATAAGTGGTAATGAAATGCTTTAACCTCCCTGGCGGTATGATTATTTCAAATTTTTGGTGCTGAAAGCGGTACGATTATTTTGCATGAAAATTTGGCGTTTTATATTGTAGGCCTGTAATTCTTAGGAATAACTCACTTAAATCTGTCCAAACAAGAGTCTAGTAGACATCCCGGGTATGATAAAGTTTGAAAAATTAAATCATAAATTATAATATAATAAATAACTAAAAATAATTATCAAAAATAATAACGTAATAGTAATAAAATGTATTCAATAATGTAATCAAACCAAAAACACTGAAATTTGCTCAGTTGCAGAATTGTCGCTGTCATCACTTTCAGTTTCTGATGATAAATTTCCCCAAAAATCAGTATCACTCAATTCTGCAAATGATTCTTATTTACTATCTGTGTTCTAGCCGATCAAAAACCACTTTTGACGTAAAGGGACACTTTTTGGTTGTTATGGACATTCTCATGTTTCCAGCCATAAAGAATGACATATATAATATAAAAGTGCATGCAGGGCTCTGGGCAAACCACTAGGGACATAGGGGATGTGAAATGTTTTCATACAGTAATGTAATCTATAAGATTACAGTGTACTGTATGTGCTGTGTGTTTCACTTTTTGAATTTCCCGCCGGTCTCCGTCCCTGTGCGACGCGACGCTCGCAGGGAACGGAGCCCGGCACACAGGAGTCATCTGGTGGCGGACACAGCCCGCAGACACTGCGGGGGACATTGCTGGATCCAGGGGACAAGGTGAGTAGCGCTGCCTGGATCCAGCACTGCAATCCCGAGTGTGGCTCGGGGTTACCGCTAATGGTACTGAAATTCCACCCCGAGCCACACTCAGGATTACCGCCAGGGAGGTTAATCTCTGGCAACCAAGCGCAATCACTGCCAGATCTGATTCAGTAAACTGATTTTGAGTCTAGCTGCAATTTATTGTATGTCTCAGAGCAGGTGGAGAGCGAAATTGCATGGGGGGGGACAAGCAAATGTTTGCCCAGGGTCCAATCGATATTAAAGACGGACTTGGGTACAAGCTGTGTCGGTAACGTGCAGGCGGCTGAAGTACAAGGGAGCAGGCAGAGGAATAGTCGTAAACAATCCAAGGTCAGGGCTGCCAGATATCAGCAAAGTCCAAAGGAGTAACCGGAGTCACATGAGCAGGAAGTCTCAGCAGAGTAAACCCAGGGGGTCATAGTTGCAGGAAATGCTGTAGAACGGACAGCACTGGCTTCCTGGTGCTGTCCGCTTAAATGGCCGCTATTGGCTCCATTACCGGCGCACACGCGCTTGGAATCACGCGAACGGGCACAGACGCGCGCACACGCTACATGCGGCCGTGCACAGGCATGCCAATGCCTGCAGTTGTTTCCTTACACTAGTGGAGAAGGTTCCCAGTGTTCCCTGTGTTTCCTAGTGGAGAAAGTTCCCAGTGTCTCCTGTGTTTCCTAGTGAAGAAGGTTCCCAGTGTCTCCTGTGTTACCTAGTGGAGAATGTTCCCAGTGTCCTCTGTGTTTCCTAGTGGAGAAGGTTCCCAGTGTCCTCTGTGTTTCCTAGTGGAGAAGGTTCCCAGTGTCTCCTGTGTTTCCTAGTGGAGAAAGTTCCCAGTGTCCCCTTTGTTTCCTAGTGGAGAAAGTTCCCAGTGTCCCATGTGTTTCCTAGTGGAGAAGGTTCCCAGTGTCCCCTGTGTTTCCTAGTGGAGAGGGTTCCCAGCGTCCCCTGTGTTTCCTAGTGGAGAAGGTTCCCAGTGTCCCCTGTGTTTCCTAGTGGAGAAGGTTCCCAGTGTCTCCTGTGTTTCCTAGTGGAGAAGGTTCCCAGTGTCTCCTGTGTTTCCTAGTGAAGAAGGTTCCCAGTGTCTCCTGTGTTTCCTAGTGGAGAAGGTTCCCAGTGTCCTCTGTGTTTCCTAGTGGAGAAGGTTCCCAGTGTCCTCTGTTTTTCCTAGTGGAGAAGGTTCCCAGTGTGTCCTGTGTTTCCTAGTGAAGAAGGTTCCCAGTGTCTCCTGTGTTTCCTAGTGGAGAAGGTTCCCAGTGTCCTCTGTGTTTCCTAGTGGAGAAGTTTCCCAGTGTCCCCTGTGTTTCCTAGTGGAGAAGGTTCCCAGTGTCTCCTGTGTTTCCTAGTGGAGAAGGTTCCCAGTGTCCCCTGTGTTTCCTAGTGGAGAAAGTTCCTAGTGTCCCATGTGTTTCCTAGTGGAGAAGGTTCTCAGTGTCACCTGTGTTTCCAAGTGGAGAAGGTTCCCAGTGTCTCCTGTGTTTCCTAGTGGAGGAGGATCCCAGTGTCCCCTGTGTTTCCTAGTGGAGAAAGCTCCCAGTGTCCCCTGTGTTTCCTAGTGGAGAAGGTTCCCAGTGTCCCCTGTGTTTCCTAGTGGGGAAGGTTCCCAGTGTCCCCTGTGTTTCCTAGTGGAGAAGGTTCCCAGTGTCCCATGTGTTTCCTAGTGGAGAAGGTTCCCAGTGTCCCCTGTGTTTCCTAGTGGAGAAGGTTCCCAGTGTCTCCTGTGTTTCCTAGTGGAGAAGTTTCCTAGTGTCTAATGTGTTTCCTAGTGGAGAAAGTTCCCATTGTCCCCTGTGTTTCCTAGTGGAGAAGGTTTCCAGTGTCTCCTGTATTTCCTAGTGGAGAAAGTTCCCAGTGTCCCCTGTGTTTCCTAGTGGAGAAAGTTCCCCATGTCCGCTGTGTTTCCTAGTGGAGAAGGTTCCCAGTGTCCCCTGTGTTTCCTAGTGGAGAAATCTCCCAGTGTCCCCTGTGTTTCCTAGTGGAGAAGGTGGTTCCCAGTGTCTACTGTGTTTCCTAGTGCAGAAGGTTCCCAGTGTCTCCTGTGTTACCTAGTGGAGAAGGTTCCCAGTGTCCTCTGTGTTTCCTAGTGGAGAAGGTTCCCAGTGTCCGCTGTTTTTCCTAGTGGAGAAGGTTCCCCATGTGTTTTTTTCTAGTGGAGAAGGTTCCCAGTGTCCCCTGTGTTTCCTAGTGGAGAAGGTTCCCAGTGTCCCCTATGTTTCCTAGTGGAGAAAGCTCCCAGTGTCCCCTGTGTTTCCTAGTGGAGAAGGTTCCCAGTGTCTCCCATGTTTCCTAGTGGAGAAGGTTCCCAGTGCCCCCTGTGTTTCCTAGTGGAGAAAGTTCCCAGTGTCCCCTGTGTTTTCTAGTAGAGAAGGTTCCCAGTGTCCCCTTTGTTTCCTAATGGAGAACGTTCCCGGTGTCCCCTGTGTTTCCTAGTGGAGAAGATTCTCAGTGTCCCCTGTGTTTCCTAGCGGAGAAGGTTCCTAGTGTCCCCTGTGTTTCCTTTTTTTTAAATTCTTTACTTAAAGGTCAGGGAATTATACAAAAACCATCAGTAAAAAAAATATTAAGGTACGCAAGAAAAAACAACAATTCCAGATACAGCTTGACATCATTAGTATTCAACCCACATGAGAGCAATTGACATGTATGTAGAAACCAGTCAGCCTTGTACCCCAATCCGTAATGCTTGATCACGGGTCTGAGCAAATTCCCCGAACAGGGTTTCCTACTTTTTTTTTTTTTTTACTCCTTCACTCCTTTCTGCTGGTTGTAATGCCAGTAGGGTCTGATCCCTATAGAAGAAATAGGGAGTCCAGATCTTCCAGTATTTGTCTATTTGCTCTTTTAAAGTCATGGTCAAATTCTCCATAACTTGGATATCCTCAATTCTCGAATTCCATTGTGAAATTGTAGGGGGACTTGTACTTTTACACAACGCCGGGATGCAGGCTATAGCCACTACAAACAAATGCATCAGCAATTAATTTTTTAATTTTTTGATTGACATTGGGGTATCATTTAAAAGGTAGGCCATCTGATTTTTCTCGAGTGAGACTCCTGTCAACTTTTTAATGGTGGCTTCAACATCAGCCCAAAAATTATGCAATTTTGGGCATTCCCAAAAAACATGCAGAAGGGTCTCCACAGCCCCCTTACAGTGCCAGCAAGTATCCAGGACCTGTAGGTATATTCTATGCAGTTTGGCTGGAGTTCTATACCACCGTATAAGGAGCTTATACTCTCCCTCCTGGTGTCGACTAGCTAGGGACGCTTAGTGAGCAAAAAGGATTATGTTGTCTTTTTGAGGCTGAGAAAAAGTAGTTTGGAGGTAATTTACCCATTGTCTTAGAAAGGTTAAATCTGACATCTCCACTTGGTTTGTTAGAAGAGCGTAAAAATGTGACAATGAGAGAGGAAGCTGATCCCCCTACACACACACACACACACACACACACAAATCTGCTCAAATGGCGTTAGCTGACGTAGGGTTTGACAGTCTGCCGTCAGTGCCCGTAGGTGTGCATTTAACTGTGCCCTTCGAAGAAAGTCAAGCTCATTATGAAATCGGGTCTCAACCTCACTACTAGACAAAAGCCTATTGTTTACTGTGAAATGAATGTGCCGGAAAATGTTTTGGCTCCGAAGTATGTGTAATTGTGGATCTGTCAATCCCGGTGCAAACACATATGAGCCCAATATTGGTATGAGGGGACTCGGTTCCGGTGATAGAACCGTCATGGTCTTAAAAAAGATGTTTTGCTACCTATAAAGTCGCTCCAACTGTAGGATGTAAAATAGCCATCGCAGGGCAGCCCTGTCAAGGAGACCAGGGCAGTCCCTCCAGGCTTGAGTCGATAGTCACCTGTTCCAGATCAACCCATAGTTTGGGTCCTGAATGCACACGACATTCCATTATTCTGGTTAAATGGGAAGCTTGATAATACCTCACCGGGTCAGAAAAACCTATCCTCCCTCTTGTTTTGGGCAGTGTCAAGATGGATCTGCATAATCGCGGTATTTTGCCCACCCGGACAAAAAGTGTAAACCTCCTCCTCAACTTGTTCAAATAACTCCTGGGGAGTTTAATCAGCAGTGTTTGAAAAAGGTAAATTAATCTTGGCATTTTATTCATCTTTAAAATGCTCAAGCGGTCAAACTAGGTAAAAGTCTCCTCATTCCATCGTAGGAGGTCTGATTTGAGCGTTCTGAGAAGGGGTGAAAATTTTAATTTGAAGATCCTTCGAAGGTTACGGGGAATATTCGTCCCCAGGTACCAAATACAGGGCCGCTGTTAGAAATCATGGGGCCCCGTACAGCCTACCTGATGGGGCCCCCTTTGACCACACCCTTGACCCCACCCCTGACCCTGCCTCAAAACTAAATGCAGGTTTGTTGCCATCTAAACATGTGTGCGTTCGCAATTGATAGCACGAAAAAGTGTGGGGCAGTTTAAATGTATTTTACATTTTATTAAACATTTTTAAAAATTACACGATCTTTAATTTTTTTTTTGCTTTCACAAAGGATGAACAACATCCTTTGTGATAGCATGGGCCGCGACAGGTCCTCTTTATTGAGAGATCTGGTGTCTGTTAGAGCCCATATCTGTCCTCTGGCCTCCAAAGCATCTGATCAAACCAAGATCGGTTTGATCAATTGCTTATTCAAGCCAGTAATGGCTTGTTTACATGAGACTGAAACTGGAAGTGCCAAGTTACTCATTGCTTCTGGTTTCTGATGTTACTCTGTGAGAGGAATGACATCCATTCCTCTCACTGTGTCCCAGGAACCAGAAGTAAAGGTGGTGGGACCCCCTTCCACTGACTGTAAAAGTAATTCAGTGGCTTCTTAGTCACTGGATTACTTTTACTTTGTGCAGAATCGCTAGGGCTAAAAAAAAGGATACCTCGATCATTGCTGCAGTGATGATCGAGATATCAATCTTCAAATCCAGCGACGTACTGGTAGGTTGCTGGACAAGAAGCAGTTAAAAGGGGGGGGGTAAAAATGCAGCTCCACTGCACATGTTTGCTGCTCCCCCAGCTAAAGTTTAAAGTAGCATCTCTTATGATCATCAGCATTACAATAACACAGGCAACACAGTAAACAGGTGCTCTATCATGGCTCTATCATGGCTCTGTGTCACCTGGCTGTTGTTTGCTGACTTTGATAGCTTATGGCTGTGCTGTATGTAACAGACTGTAACACAGCACAGCCATAACAGTCAGCACCCAACAGCCATGTAACACGGGGCCATGATAAAGCACCTGTTTACTGTGCTGTCTGTGTTATTGTAATGCTAATTACAATGATGATAAGCTGCTATAATAGGACACAGTGAGGATTCCATAGTGTATTCTCCACTCACTGTGTCCAGTGTAGCCACTCGCTCCTGCTGTTCCCTGTCAGCCGCTCACTTCTCACTCAGCAGCTGAGGAATCAGGAATAGAGTCGGG
Source organism: Glandirana rugosa (assembly GCA_018402905.1). Taxonomy (NCBI): domain Eukaryota; kingdom Metazoa; phylum Chordata; class Amphibia; order Anura; family Ranidae; genus Glandirana; species Glandirana rugosa. Next base: position 709,146 of record BLSH010518945.1, on the reverse strand, counting down.
AGCCAGACGGAGATTCACAGTATCACTCCGCCAGCCGGGACTACATTAATTGAGGAGTGGGGCGGCATGATGTTCATGCGCCCCGAAAAAGAAGAAATAGTCCCTCATCTGCGCTCACCTCCTGGGCCCTATGTTGATCGGATGGGGCCCAGGAAAATTATATAACCCCCTCCATAATCAAGTAAGAGTGGGGAAGAAACGAGGGAGAAGTTTAGCAAGTTTTTTTTTTTTTTTAAAAGCAGTAAACTATAATGATGGCCGGGCCCCTCTGTGCAGCTGATGAGGGCGGGACCGGTACAACAGGGCTGGCTGTACTGCCCTATCAGCGGCCCTGACCAAATATATGAGTTCGTCCACTTAAAATGAAACGATTGGCTCAGTTGCTGTTTGGTCGCGGATGGTAATTCAACCCCCATTGCTTCTGATTTGCTGTAGTAAATTTTACAATTGGACAACTGACTATAGTTGTTGAGTTAAGAGGGAGGGAAGTGAGACCAAGGGTGACGTAATAAAGAAAATTAAATTGTCCACGTAGGCCGCAACTTTGTGTGTATTTGACTTGGTTGGGATCCCCTTAATGTCTGGGTGGGCTCTAATAGTTCTCAAGATGGGTTCTAGGGTTAATATGAAAATCAGGGGGGACAGTGGGCAGCCTTAGCATGTCCCATTGCATAAGAGAAATGCATCTGAAAGGACATCGCTAACTTTTACTGTAGCAGAAGGCTTTGAGTATAACGCATCCAGCCAGCGGCGCATCCCAGATCCCAATCCTATATGCTCCATCGTGGAGCGCAAGAACAGCCAATCTACCCTATCATCCACATCTGCGGAGAAGAGCACCAATGGAGAGTGTGTCGATTGGGCATAGAGAATTGTGTTAATGACTCTCTGTGTATTGTCCCTGTCCTCCCTACCAGGGGTAAACCCCACCTGATCAAAATGAATTAACGAGGGGATGTGGGGGATCAGCCTATTCGCTAAAATCTTAGTAAATATTTTTAGGTCGACATTCAAAAGTGAGATCAGCCTATAGCTGGCGCATTGGGCTGGGTCTTTGCCCTCTTTCCCTTTGTTTCCTAGTGGAGAAGGTTCCCAGTGTCCCCTGTGTTTCCTAGTGGAGAAAGTTCCCAGTGTCCCCTGTGTTTCCTAGTAGAGAAAGTTCCCAGTGTCCCCTGTGTTTCCTAGTGGAGAAGGTTCCCAGTGTCCCCTGTGTTTCCTAGTAGAGAAAGTTCCTAATGTCCCCTGTGTTTCCTAGTGGAGAAGGTTCCCAGTGTCCCCTGTGTCTCCTAGTGGAGAAGGTTTATAGTGTCCCCTGTGTTTCCTAGTAGAGAAGGTTTCCATTGCCCCCTGTGTTTCCTAGTGGAGAAGGTTTCCATTGCCCCCTGTGTTTCCTAGTGGAGAAGGTTTCCATTGCCCCCTGTGTTTCCTAGTGGAGAAGGTTCCCAGTATACCCCATGTTTCCTAATGGAGAAGTTTCTTAGTGTCCCTGGCTTCCTGAGAATATTACTTGGGACCGCAAGACTCCTAATGTCCTTGGCCTCCTGAGAAGTTTCTAAGTGACCCCTATACTCCTATGTTCTATGCTCTGGGAGGATCATAGTGACCCTTGTATTCCTAGTGATCCTGTAGCTGTATTTCCCTTGTTCCTAGTTCCTTTTTTTACAAGTGTCTCCCAGTGCTTTCTGATCCCCATATCCCTAGTGTCTTTTAGCCTGTCTCCAGTGACCCCTAGTGTACTCCTGCTTGTATTTTATAACCTTGTATCTGTTTTGTCTTACGAGCATTCCAACAGTGACGGCTGGTGAGATTTTAGGATGGAGGGCACCATACCCTGCCCTTCCTTTTTGAACCCTCACACTTCCCATAAGCCCCACCCCTTATAGATTCCACCCATTGTGTCAGGAGTATACAGCCGAGCATCACCAGGTAGAGTATACATCATCGCCAAATAGGGTATACAGCATCGCCAGATAGGGGTATATACAGCCTCACAGATAGGAATATACACAGTACCGCAGATAGCAGTATATACAGCACCACAGATAGGGGTATAAACAGCATCACAGATCAGGGTATATACAGCATCACAAATAGGGGTATATACAGCACCACAGATAGGTATATAAAAGCACCACAGATAGGGGTATAGAGCACCACAGATAGGGATATACAGCATCATTGATCAGTGATCTGTAAATACACAGAATCCTATGTACAGTGTTTAATATAATATATTGTCTCTGTGATCTGCAGATGTATGGGATATAATGCAGTGTATGTAATATAATGTATTGGATCGGTGATCTGCAGATTTATAGAATCCAATGCACAGTGCATAATGTATTACGATTCTATACATCTGCAGATCACCAATTCAATACATTATATTATATACAGTGTATTATATCCCATACATCTGCAGGTCACAGAGCCAATATATTATATTAAGCACTGTACATAGGATTCTAGATACCTGCAGATGACAGCACCACAGCTACTGCAGGGAGAATACACTGACTGTCACAGAGCACAGTACAAGGTCCACATAACAGAGCGGGCTGAAAGTAATACTAGACAGGGAACCAGGGATTCTGTTCACCTGAGGCTAACAGCTGCTGCAGAACACAAGCAGTACCAGCTACTGTACACATACACTATAGAACACAGAAATAGCCTGACAGTGCTTGTAGATCACATCATCTACTGATCAGGGCACCTACACAGCTGTATACTTCTGCAGAAGGTCACAACACCTCCACAGCCCATGCATGCTCCATCACGTTACTAGTTCCTATCTAGCTGAAGGAGGTCATAACTGCTCTCTCTCTACATGGCAATGTCGGCTGGAGCCTGCGGGGAGGGGCTTATTTTTAGACAAGAACTAACATCCCAACAACCCCCACACCCAAACACAGAACCCCTCCCCCGCAGACTCCAGCGACACTGCCATGTAGAGAGAGAGCAGTTATGATCTCCTTCAGCTAGATAGGAACTAGTAACGTGATGGAGCATGCATAGGCTGTGGAGGTGTTGTGACCAGAGACAAGGAGACAATCAGCAGAGGCTAACAAGCCACCCCCTGCGGGAGATGAACGGCGGAGAGACACTGCAAATATGCCATATGATGAGCCTGACAATGCTGCCTTACCTTAACATGGAGTAAGGTGAAGGCAGAACTGGGGGCGCTCCGGGTCAGGCTCAGCACTGCCAGCTCTGTGCCGATCCGCCGCATCAGTGATCCTCTCCCCGCCTCACATCACGAGGTCCAATCAGTCTCCGCACTCCACAGCACAACAGCGAGCCAGCCGGGAAAGTGGCGGTGCCGAAAAAGCACCGCTCAGTCGCCCTCCAGTAATGGCCAATAAAAATAAAAGGCAGGAGCCAGGGACAAATGAGTGTAGAGTGGGGTGTGTCCGGGTCGCTTCGCTTGCGCCCCAAACATGCCCTAAGCATGGGCAAATCAGCTTCCCAGCTTGCAATCAGCTGATTGCAAGCTGGGAAGCTTCCCATAGATGGCTGTGTGTCCGATGCCCGGACACTTTTAAAGGGCACTTTTTTTTGTGATTAGCAGCTTGGGGGCGCTTGCCCATGCACCTCCTATTGACGAGCTGCCACTTCATTTAATGTGTCATTGTGCCTCTATTTCCCTTGTGTACCTTTGCCAGCTTTCAGCCTTCAAACCCTCAGTGATCCCCTGTGAAATCCTACCTGCTATTTGTTAGGATCACCGTTGTCTGCAGTCTGCTTTGATGTCTCTCTGGATTTCTTGTCTGTTTCCTGCTCGGTGTCCTTGTGCACTTCTACCTGCTTGTAGAGATTTATGTTTGTTTATTTGCCTTTCTATTCATTCCTAGCTGTCCTGTGTGCCTCTTGGCACCTGTCCACAGTGTCTGTGTGTTTCCATGTACATCTGCCAGCTTGAGCTGTATTCCCTACTATCCTTGATCCCTGTGCCTCAGTGTTGCATGGGGCTCTCACCTGTTTTTCAGCCCTTAGTTCCCAGTAGCAGCCTGCTTGGATGGGTCAGAGAAATACACCTGAAGCACAACCCATCTCCACCTTCAGGAGATCTGCAGAAGACCAGGTAGTTCCTTAGGGTCCTTTCACACACACGGACCGTTCATCAGTTCATCAGTTTATCAGTTCATCAGTTTTTCATCCGTTTTTTCATCCGTTTTTCATCAGTTGTCATCAGTTTTTCATCAGTTTTTTCATCCGTTTTTCATCAGTGGTCATCAGTTTTTCATCAGTTTTTTTTTACATTCACTACCAATGCAAAAACGGATGAAAAACTGACCGTTCGTCAGTTTACATCCGTTTTTCGTCCGATCCGTTTTTTTGACGGATGAAAAATAGGACTTTCATCCGTTCAAAAAAACGGATGCTGACGGAAGCGGATGAAAACTGATGAAAATAGCTGATCATCAGTTGTCATCAGTTTTTCCATAGAGTTGCATTAATGTCCGTTTTTCATCCGTCAACGGATGGATGAAAAACGGACAAACGGTCCGTATGTGTGAAAGGGGCCTTATGCCTCGTACACACGGGATGACGATCGTGTTCAACACGTTGTACTCACGACCGTTGCATGCACCATCACTTACATTTTTTTTTGACTACTTTTTGACTACTGGTGAC
>BLSH010518945.1:664336-676965 GCA_018402905.1 Glandirana rugosa | reverse complement strand
ACTTTTTTCTTGTTATACTTGAATGATCACTATTTATTGCATCATATGTCTGGTTTAATATCACTACTTGCCATCATATGATATCTTTCATTTATTCAGTTTAGCGCCACCACACACAATATACTTATTCCCATAGTTTGTAGACGCAATTGCTTTTGCGCAAACCAATCAAAATACGCCGATTGCGATTTTTTTTACCAAAAATATGTAGAAGAATATATATTGATGAATAATTTTCTTTTTTATATATTTTTTTGGATATTTATTATAGCAAAAAAGTAAAAAATATTGTTCTTTTTTCAAAATCATCGCTCTTTGTTTGTTTAGAGCGCAAAAAATAAAAACCGCAGAGGTGATCAAATACCACCAAAAGAAAGCTCTATTTGTGGGAAAAAAATGATAAAAATTTTGTTTGGGTACAACGTCGCACGACCGCGCAATTATCATTCAAAATACGACAGCGCTGAAAGCCGAAAATTGGTCTGGGCAGAAGGGGGGTTTAAGTGCCCAGTAAGGAATTGGTTAATCTCATTTGGTAAAATATTGTATAATTCTCTATTCTATATGGAGTTAAACTTATAATATACTGTCATCAAAATGCAAGGCTGATGAATGTGGGCGTGATGTGACTCAGTCCCATATATAAATGCAATAATACAGAAAAAAGGGGAGTGCCCAAGGGACTGTGTGAGACATATCAAAGAAGGTAAAAACATATATTTTATCGGAAATAAACATATTAATAATGCTCAAACTTGGTATAAAGACCTCGAAAAACATACACAGAACATTGTTAGAAATATAAATGAGAGTATTTACAGATATGTTAAACATCATAAATGATTCATAGTGAATGAGCTCTTGCATGAATCTCAGCGAGTTTCATGAAACAGCGTTCACTTCCTCAGGAGATGTGAGAACTTATAAATGTCTACAGGAAAACCAGGTTGTAAGTGCAAAAAAAAAAAAAAAGGAAACCACGTGTGATACTTACATATCCAAGAAAGTAAAAGAAACAACAGGATGCTGGCTCATACACAAAAAATATGATGGGGATATACCAACTAACCCAAAACGTTCTGACCGGGAGTTGAGAGAGAGACCATCTGCCAATGAGAGGGCCACAAACAGAGCTGTGAGAGGAAGTTGTTGAGCTTCAAAAGCTGGGGGACCTGAGGAAAATCATACACAATTCATAATGACACACAGCAAAACAGGAGGAAAAAGAAGACAGAAGTAGTGGACTCAGGGACCCACACTTCCAAGATATTAGCTGATGAATAAAATATGAATAAACTGAGTAAATAAAATGAAGGTAAATCAAAAAGCCAAAGTGTGTGAACCCAAAAGCCCACTACAAACTCAAGAAACAAATAGAAGAATGATGCATAAAGTAAAATGAATAAAATTAAATAATATAAACGTGCCTCAAAAATGAAGGAGAACTATTCAAGTTCACATAAGTGAAGATGAGGCAAAAGCCAACAATCAAGGGTGTGCAATGAACAACAGTGACAGAAATAGAATGATACTAAGTTATTTTATTCATCCTCTGGTATCTTGGAAGTATGGGTCCCTGAGTTCACCACTCTCTGTCTTCTTTTTCATTCTGTTTTGTTGTTTGTCATTATGAATTGTGAATGCCTTTTCTCATGTCCCTCATCTTTTGCAGCTCAGCCACTTCCTCACTCGGCTCTGTTTGTGGTCCCTCTCGTGGGCAGTCTGGTCTCTCTCACAACTCCCGGTCAGGATGGTTTGGGTTAGTTGGTATATCCCCGCCATTCCTTTTGTGTATGAGCCAGCATCTTGTTTATCTTTTTTTTACATTTATTGCATATGTAAGTATTACATGTGTTTTCATTTTTTTTGTGTGTTTGCACTTACTATCTGTTTTTTTTCCTTAGATTTATGAGTTCTCACATCTCCTGAGGAAGTGAACCATGTTTCACAAAATGTGTTGAGATTCATGCAAGAGCTCGTCCACTATGAATCATTTATGATGTTGAACTTATCTGTAATTACTCACATTTATATGTATATCAATGCTCGGTGTATGTTTATTAAGGTTTTTAATTCAAGCATTTTTAATATGTTTATTTCCAAATAAAGTTTAAGTTTTTATCTTCTTGGATATCTTACAAAGTCCCTTGGGCACTCCCCTTTTTCTGTTTTATTATAATGTTCTGTCCTATATGCCCTTTGAATATTCAGACCCAAACAGCACAGCAGACATTATAGGGAAACACATCCAATATGATTGACAGGTATCAGCATTAAATTGAAGCAACCACCCCCATTTACTCATATTTTGGAACACTGAAGGATGCAGACTATATGGCTTGGTTGACTATTAATACCATAGATTCATTAAATTCAATGTAGCAAGTATGGGATAATTGTTGCTGGGGGGGGGGGTAGATGAGACTTTGAATGAGGCAGTGACTAGGTAGAGTCATATGCCTCCATCCCTGGTACATATATAAGAGAAGGGAAGTTTGGGACTTTGAATGAGGAACACAGCTACACAACTATGAGGTGATGACAAATTAAATATATTATCATATTTATTGGTACATTTGCACATGTTGAATCATAACAAAATACAGAGAATAAATAATATTGCGCATTAGTAACACATGGTACTGTACATGTATATACATACTTATCAAATGGTGTATTCCCCTGCACTACCACTAGTGGGCGTGATTAAAAAAAATTAAAAAAATGTTGATAAATACTACACCATGAGGGTCCCTTCCTATTAATCCTCTATGTTCCGCTGACCACCTATGTATGCTGGGAGCTTAAACATACTGGAACCACAGGAAAGGAGTACACAGACCTATGGTGACTGACCCCATTACTGACATCCAAGACAGAACAGCTTTAAGGTGATTTTAAATTGCACTTTCCCATATGAATGTGAATTGTAGAAGCATTGGAGCACTGATCACTTGTATGTTTTTTGCACTGGCACTTTATTTATATATCAGTATTTGCACATCTGTTATTTAGTAGTACTTCACGGTATGTTCCACCCATTCTATACATACATATCGCCACACCACCGTGGTGTGGGTGGTGTTGGTTAATGACCTAGATCTCTCTAAGTAATATAAGAAAATACATTGTTGGATGATGATTGTAAAATCAAGTAATTGATCAGATGGTAGTAAAAGCATAGCATCAAAAAGGGGCTCTATGCATTTTGTGAGTTCTTTCCACTCATCAGGAGCCACTGCAGGGTACATATACTTGTTTCTGCAATAAAGTGCATATATATATGTAGTCTGATGTTTGATACAAAGAAGGAGAGAGGAAGGAAAAGGGAAGGGGGGAGAGTCCCCCCTGGTTACTCACAAGTCAGCTATAGGCTCCAAATGGGGTGCTTAGAGCCGAAGAGATGATGGGGGATTAGGGTTGCCACCACATCCCTTTAAAACTGAACACATATTAATTACACAGCTTCTGTGGCTGATTAAGATGGTAATTAAACTCACTTGGTGCCTTATCTACATTCAATTAGCCTCAGATCCTGTGTAATTCATATGTGTTCGGGTTTAAAGGGATGAGGTGGCAACCCTATGGGTGATTCATCTCTGGGAGCTGTGGCAGTGGCCAGTGGCACAAAGACAACACAAGCAAGAATTTACAGGGGATCTATAATTATTTTGTGCATATTTTCTTTATTATAGTCAGGAATAAAACATTTTGTTAAAAAACATACATTTTTTTGTAAGGCAAATATGAAATATCACATATTGATAGTTTGTAATTTTAGACAGCAGATGATATGTTTATTGCTGGTTTCTACTTTATATTTTTCCTGCTGCTTGTTTTTTACAACAGCTCAAACTTTTTCCTAGGCCTGGAAACCAGAAAGTAACTGAAGATATCTAAAAAGAAAGTTTAACAAAAGTAAATATGATATACTTTCCTATTTAATAATGCTAGCAGCATCAGGATTAGAAATTGCCAATGCCGATTGACAGAGTTCCACTTTAAGGTTTACTTATTTTCGCTGTTACACATTGGTGCTAGCCAAGGTTCTGTATATTATATCCCATGCATGATAAAGTTATATTTATTATGCACTGGCCCATTTATTTCTCTGTATATTGTTTGGTTTCAGCCATCTATGGTATGACATATGCCACAGCATAATTTACCTGCATGAAATTAGCCACATTCCTGGATATATTATAATATAAGGTCATATCACTGTATTTGACTTATATACCAGTATGGCTTTGTATATTAAATTTAACAATAGATCTGAACTTCCAAAACTAAAAGTTTTCATAATAGAACTGAGTTATTCTTGCTTGAGATTACTTAGCTAATGCAAAAAAAAATGAATAATTATGATGGCTGTTTGCTCCTCAAGTCCCTAAAGATTCATGCCTGCAGGCCTTACTTAACCACTTCAGCCCCGGAAGGATTTCCAGCTTTAGGACCGGAGCCCTTTTTGCGATTCGGCGCTGCGTCGCTTTAACTGACAATTGCGCGGTCGTGCGACGTTGTACCCAAACAAAATTTGCGTCCTTTTTTTCCCACAAACAGAACTTTCTTTTGGTGGTATTTGATCACCGCTGCGTCATTTCTGATCGCCGATATAAACAAAAGAAGAGCGACAATTTTGCAAAAAAACCCAAATTTCTTACTTTTTCCTAAAATACAAATCCAAAAAAAAAATATAAAAAAACATTTTTTTTCACCGTTTTTGGCCGATTTATATTCTTCCTCATATTTGCGATAAAAAAAATCGCAATCGGCGTTTATTGATTGGTTTGCGCAAAAGTGGTCGCGTTTACGGATGATGAGAATTCATTTTTGGGGTTTTTAATTTTTTTTTATTTTTTACTAAAAATGGCGGCGATCTGCGATTTTTTGCGGTACTGCGATATTTCAGCGGACATGGCGGAACATTTTGACACTTTTTTGGGACCATTGGCATTTATACAGCGATCAGTGCTATAAAAATGCACTGATTACTGTGTAAATGTCATTGGCAGTGAAGGGGTTAACCTGCAGGGGGCGCTCTAAGGGTTAACTATGTTCCCTGGGCGTGTTCTAACTGTATGGGGGATGCCCTAACAGGGGAAGGGAAGTTATCACAGCCTTCCCCCTCACATCACAGCCCTTCCCCCTCACACAGAGCGGAGGTCCGTGTTTACATACACGGACCTCCGCTCATTCGCTCCGGGGGGGGCATCGCGGGTGGCCGGCGGCAATCGAAGCCGCCGCACCCGCTCCCTGGCCCCCCCTGGACACAGTGAGCGCGCGGGCCGTATGACGGCGATTTGCGGGAACGAGCCACTTTGTCGCCGTCAATCGCCGATCGGCGGTCGGCAAGTGGTTAAAGAGGAAGTAAACCCTAATGGGTTTTACTTCCTCTTTGTTCCTCCTTATTACCCTGCAATATAAAAGCATAATAGACTAGTATGCATCGCATACTAGCCTATTATGTGACACTTACCTGCATTGGAAGCCCGCGTTGTCCCCACTCCAGGAAGCGTCCATCTTCGCCCCTCTTCCTTCTTGGGGGCCACGGACTCCGGCTCTGTGATTGGCTGGAGCCGCGTGACGTCACTCCAGGGCATGCGTGCGGGAGCTGCCAATCGCGGCACGATTTCAGTTAAGAAACGGCATGGAGGCCATTTCTTCACTGCGCATGTCCAGATGACGTCGGCACATGGAAGTACAACACTGCATATCTCCTAAACCGTGCAGGTGTAGGAGATATGCAGGGACCCTACAGGTAAGCCTTATTATAGGCTTACCTGTAGGTTAACATGGTTGTCCAGGGTTGAAAACCACTTTAACATGTGCTTTACATGTTAAAACACAATCAGGGGTTAGCTGTGCGGTGATGTGCCTTTTTTTATATTGAAGAATACTGGGGTGAATGAACACCCCCCGTAGGGATTATGGGACTTTAAAGGTACTAGGTCAAAACCCTCTCTGAATGATCAGACACTCATAAAGTTACTAAAATATACTAAATGTATTAGTACATTACATGTACTAATACATTTTGTATATTTTAGTAACTTTATGAGTGTCTGATCATTCAGAGAGGGTTTTGACCTAGTACCTTTAAAGTCCCATAATCCCTACGGGGATGTTCATTCACCCCAGTATTCTTCTTTTCATGTTTTATTAGAGATGTGGTACTGGTCACAGGCAGTGGTCGATATCTTTTGTATTTTGCCTTTTTTATATAATTTTTTAGATTATGTCAAGTTATCAGTTATCTAACACTGATATAGTATCAAGCGGCTATGTCAAGTTATGTAAAGTTATGGTTGCAGTTGTTCCTTATACAGTCTACATACTGTATGCTACCTACCAAACACCTCGTAAGCCCTAGCTTTAAATTGTAAGTGAATTTATTGTATTTTTCTACTATTAGCAACAAAAACATATTTAGATGGATTAAAAGATACTTTTTGCCATTTTTTTTTTTTTTTAGATAATTTGTAAAATCGAATTCTAAATCCTACGTAGTCGGTTTATAGCTCTTTAATGTTTGAGCTTCTTTGTAGACTTACACGTGGTTTCATTTTACAAACATAAAATGCTATCTTACATTGGCTTTTTTACCATGGAAACCACAGCTTCCTGATTCTGCCTTGCACTGAGAATTACAGTAGCAGAGTAACAATGAAGCAACTTCCCTGATGACTTGTACACAGAAATATTATCAGCAGCAGGAAATAAGACAGCTCAAATTCCCCAAAATGTTACATTTTATAAAGTATCTTCTTTATCTAATGTACAGTTTTTCTTAGGCCAATGCCCCAATGTGAGCATGCTCTTTTATAGTGTGTTTCCAATTCACAGTTTAGAGCTTTCCAAGGGCCAGAGATCTTAACAGGTTGTAATTCCAGAAAAATAGAACTACAAAAAGAATATGGATGGGAATTATTTTATCAAATACTATGCACATCCCTGGTGCCCAACCTGCATACAGCCCTTTTGATGCTTATTGTGTAGCCCTTGGGACTGGGGGCCAGTGGTGGCTGGTGCTCAATATTTTAGGGGGAACAGCAAACAAACCTGTCCCCCTCACTCGTTCTACCCCCCGGACGGGTCAGATGGGAAGGTGGTGATCCATGGCCTTACCTTAGGAGGACAATGACAAGGTGGTGGTGTTGGATCTGGGGTAGGGCTCCTGGAAGCTGGTAGAGGCTGTTGCTGCCCCTCCGACCCTCCACCTGCTGCACCTTGATGCACATGGCCTGCAGCATGCCAAGGGAAGAGCCTGGGCCATTGCTTCTCCTCCTGGCTGAACAGGAAGCAGGCCTTGAGACACGATTGGCTGGGAGTTCTTAGACTTCCTGGCCAATCGAGTCTCAGGACCCGCTTCCTGATTGACTGGGAGGAGAAGCAGGAAGACATTAGCGAATATTATTTCGCTAATGTCACATAACTGGGTGGGCTCGGGGTGCAGTGCAAATTTTCATTCCTAAATTGTCGAGTTGGCTGGTGCTGACATGCCTTGAATTTTGGTAGATTCAGCAGGAACTTGCGGAAATTAAAATTGTGTTTGGCCGGCTTCAGTTTAGCAAATAGTGAGGTTGATAGAGGATGGGATACAAGAAGCAGAAAAACAGAGGTCAATGAACAGAAGCAAATAATTAAGTGAATAAACAAAAGGCAGGAGAGATGGGTGGGCAGATCATACCATGATGGGTGGTTACAAGGTCATGAAAGGGAAGGTGACTAGTGAGGATCTGAGGGTATACTGTATAAAGTAGAAGGGATTGGGTGAGGTATGTGGTGCAGGAGAAAAAGATAACATCAGGATGCACTATGGGAAGAAAACAGGCTGGCAGAGGCTTTAAGGATCTGCTACTGACAGCGTGCCTGATATCACTGCATACACTCAGAGGTCTAACAGAGTTGACAGGTAAGGGCTGTTATGGAGGCAAAAGCTGGACCTGCACAATATAGGGTGTGTGGTCATAATGTTACGGTGGGTGGTCATAGTGTTATGGCTGATCAGTATATATGATGCATAGGTCAAAAACCGACACATTGATCTCTGAGGGAGGCACCTTCTTTATCAGAATAAATATTTTCTTGTTGCAATGCTATGCTGCAGTGCACTACATGCAAAAGACAGGCTGTCTACATAATGTGTGAAGCCACATAAGTTAAAAATGTTATTTTGTACAAAATTATTTAGTTTAATTGACCATGCTAATCTCTCATTCTTTAAAATATAGAGGGAACATAATTAAACATTTATTTTGAACATGTTGAGAAAAGCAACTGCAGGAAGGTTATTGAATGAAGGGAGTTTGGTGTCTTTATTCTGATTATTTTGATATCCCTAACTATTTGGCAATGCAGACAGAGTACCTTTACATAGTCGCAGGGTGCTATCAACCAGTCAGATGTTAGTAATCAATTATCCTGGCAATTGTCCCTATGGAAACTACTGGAACCAATCCAAAAAGCTCTGCAAGCTTTTATCCCCACCAATATTAGGCTGAAATGGCTTGAATTCATTAGAAAGTCATGCAAAAGCAGTTTTGCTCATTCTAACACCAGTCAAGACTGTAGACATCAATAGCTAACCTGCAATAACTCAATACCTAGGGTGCCTCTAAAGCAGGCTTTCTCAACCTTTTAACCTGAGAGGAACCCCAAAAATGTCATGTCTCGAGGAAACCTTACTAAAACCAATTAATCAGGGGCTTAATAGGAACAATTAATAGGAACAATGCCCCTTATATTGGTGGTCAATAGGAAGAATGCCCCCCTTAAAGTGGTGCTCAGAATGCCACCCTTAAAGACATCTAAAAAGATATTTGGTGTCATGCTGCTGACTTTGCTAAGCGGTCCTGAACCTTCTTGAACTCTGTAAGCATCATCAAATAGGTGGTTCATCAGCCACAGCTCAAGGAACCCCTAGCAACCTCTGGAGGAACCCCAGGGTTCCATGGAACCCTGGTTGAGAATGGCTGCTCTAAAGTGTAGTCACTTATAATCGCTTCCTAAATTTCCCAAGTCAGCAGTTATGGAAGAAAACTTGTAAACTAAACATGTGACTGTGTCAGACCTCTATTGGAGTCTGCAAGAATATCTCATTTTATTTTTTGTAAAATCTGGTGCAACTCTGCATAGAAACCAATCAGCTTCCAGGTTTTATTACCAAATCTTAATTGAACAAGCTGACTTTAGAAGCTGATTGTATACCATGTGTTCCAGTTTTAGTAAATTAACCCTATTTAGTGATCTGGTCTGGTGTGATCTTTCTCCTTCAGCTTTTTTTTTTACCTCCATATTGGCCCCACTACTCCCTGTAGCCAACTGGGAGGAGATGCAAAAATAGGGGGCTTAACAGAAACTATTAAGAGGCCTGCTCACGTTTTTTTCTATGGCAGTACCTGGTTTTTGCTGGTTATGTGATAAGATGAAGCACTGAGATCTTGGGGAATGTAGAATTCAGCTTTAATTGCATATGAGAACAGCATACATGTGTGAGAACAGTATTACAGTAGAGAGCAGAGAGAATAAAACGTATTTCCTGTGCAGAGTATACAAGCATATGTAAATACACAAATGCTAGCATATCATTACAGCAGCATCAATAATTTAAAGTACATAGTACATCCTGTTGCACTTCCAACAGTTTTAAAGTGGTTGTCAAGTCATGACAACCACTTTAAACTACAGGTAAGCCTATAATAAGGCTAACCTGTAGGTCCCGGGAATATCTCCTAAACTTGCACCGTTTAGGAGCTATTCCCTGTATCTGCATGTGCCAACATCATCGTCACATGCGCAGTGAAGAAACAGCCTGACTGGGCACACTAAGTGTGTGTGATGGCTCCCGTGCGCATGCGCGGGAGTGACGTCAGCGCAGCTCCTGCTAATCGCAGCACTAGAGTTCAGGCTGTGATTGGTCAGAGCCCAGGATCCTGGAAGAAGACGGACACAATATGACGCCGGTCACAGCGGTGCTCGGGCACCGCTGCAACGGCGTCGATCTAAGGTAAGCATTTCATAATGAACTAGTATGCGATGCATACTAGCTCATTATGCCTTTCTCTTGCAGGTGGTTTTTTTTTTTTCCCAAGCCTTGAAAACCTCTTTAAGGTAAGCTTTACAATAAATAAATAAAAGAACAGTCATTTTTTTTTGTGAATTTGGTTGCTCTGGGTGTACACTATGACACAATATGAAGCTACAATAATTGAATAAAGTCAGGGTATATATTTGTAAACTCTACTCACTACCTTGTCATGCTGCTCTTCTTGCGTCTGCATAAAAAAATAATTGCTATTGACTATACATTATTACCTTGCCTGTATAGCTCTATTACCTACAAAGGGAACCACTCGTTATGCAAGACCCCATGCATCACTCTGAAGGAGAAATAAAAGAGATGTGTGGTGACTCCCATCACCATAAATCAATGGAACCAAAAGACAATCGATAGAGACAAAATGGTGCAAAATCCTCAAAGGCAGCTGATGCCCAAAACTCAGAACCAAGGATCATTATTTGTATAATACCAGAACTTCACTTATAGATATTACAGACATGTCAAATGACTCTTCTAAATAGGTTTGCTTTCGTACATATAAAGAGTGGGCGTCTGCTTATCTTCCAGTAAAAAGTACAATGTTGTCTTTTTTTCCTTTGACTTTTTATTAAAAAAGAATAAAGGTATCATCAACCAATAGTAAGGGGAAATGCCTCACAGGAAATATGACTCATATGGGACAGCATTTAGTTGCCTTTTTAGTACTAAACCAAAAAACCTAACCCAGGATGGATTATCTGTTGGTGCGTGCCATAGGCTTTGATGACTAGTACTACATACAGTATGTATTTGCTAAAATATATTATTTGCACAGTTACTTTTAGCTTTTGTAAAGTTATTGCTGTTTTAAAAATCATCCAATTTTTCAAATCATAGTAAACAAGGTTTTAATGTTAAAGCTGAACTTCAAACATTATATATATATATATACTGAGCAAAATTATAAACGCAACACTTTTGTATTTGCTCCTATCTATCATGAGCTTAAAGCAAAGGTCTACGACTTTTTCTATGTACACAAAAGGCCTGTTTCTCTCAAATATTGTTCACAAATCTGATCTGTGTTAGCCCTGGTTCACATTGCAGCGATTTGGCATGCAATTTGACGTGTCAAATCGCATGCCAAATCGGATGCAGTTGCTGGCAATGGCACCATCCTAATCATTGCAACGCTGCATTTGCAGCGCCGTACCGATTTCCAAAAGTAGTTCATGTACTACTTTTGGCGATTTCAGGGGCGATTTCCATTGACATATGTGCAGCAACCCGGGACTGACATGCAGGAATGAAATGGTGCGAGTTCAACTGAACGCGCATCATATTATTTCAGCAGTCAGTGTGAACCAGGGGTTAGTAGAGCGCTTCTCCTTTGCCGAGATAATCCATCCACTTCACAGGTGTGGAATATCAAGATGCTGAATAGACAGCATGATTATTGCACAGGTGTGCCTTAGGCTGGCCACAATAAAAGGCCACTCAAAAATGTTCAGTTTTAACACACAGCACAATGCCACAGACGTTGCAAGTTTTGAAGGAGCATGAAATTGCTGTAGCCCTTGAATTGAATGTTCATTTCTCTACCATAAGCCATCTCCAAAGGCATTTCAGAGAATTTGGCAGTACATCCAACCGGCCTCACAACTGCAGACCACGTGTAACCACACCAGCCCAGGACCTCCACATCCAGCATATTTACCTCCAAGATTGTCTGAGACCAGCCACCCCGACAGCTGCTGCAACAATCGGTTTGCATAACCAAAGGATTTCTGCACAAACTGTCAGAAACCATCTCAGGGAAGCTCATCTGCATGCTCGTCATCCTCATCGGGGTCTTGACCTGACTGCAGTTCATCGTCAAAACCAACTTGAGTGGGCAAATGCTCACATTGGATGGCATCTGGAACTTTGGAGAGGTGTTCTCTTCATGGATGAATCCCGGTTTTCACTGTATAGGGCAGATGGCAGACAGCGTGTATGGCGTTGTGTGGGTGAGCTGTTTGTTGATGTCAACGTTGTGAATTGAGTGGCCCATGGTGGCGGTGGGGTTATGGTATGGGCAGGCGTATGCTATGGACAATGAACACAGGTGCATTTTATTGATTGCATTTTGAATGTACAGAGATAACATGACGAAATCCTGAGGCCCATTGTTGTGCCATTCATCCACGACCATCACCTCATGTTGCAGCATGATAATGCACAGCCCCATGTTGCAAGGATCTGTACACAATTCCTGGAAGCTGAAAACATCCCAGTTCTTGCATGGCCAGCATACTCACCGGACATATCACCCATTGAGCATGTTTGGGATGCTCTGGATCGGCATATACAACAGCGTGTTCCAGTTCCTGCCAATATCCAGCAACTTCGCACAGCCATTGAAGAGGAATGGGCCAACATTTCACAGGCCACAATCAGCAACCTGATGAACTCTATTGGAAGAAGATGTGCTGCACTGTGTGAGGCAAATGGTGGTCACACCAGATACTGACTGGTTTTCGGGGAGTCATAGACCACACTGGTGGTAAACGGAGTGTGTCACGTCGTGTAGAAGAAGGTTATCTCA
>BLSH010518945.1:653720-664326 GCA_018402905.1 Glandirana rugosa | reverse complement strand
CTCATAGGAGACCCCCCCCCCCCCCCCAATATGATGCTGCACTTTTTAGAGTGGCCTTTTATTGTGGCCAGCCTAAAGCACACCTGTGCAATAATCACGCTGTCTAATCAGCACCTTGATATGCCACACTCACTCACACTGTGAGGTGGATGAATTATCTCGGCAAAGGAGAAGTGCTCACTAACACAGATTTAGACAGATTTGTGAACAATATTTGAGAGAAATAGGCCTTTTGTGTACATAGAAAAAGTCCTAGATCTTTGAGGTCAGCTCATGATAAATAGGGGCAAACACAAAAGTGTTACGTTTATAATTTTGCTCAGTGTATGTATATAGCCAGGAACTGGCTAAATTGCCGGTGTTAATCAGAGGATACTCTACAGCATCTGTCACAGTGAGGATGTTCTCTTTAGTGCTCAGCCTGGGATCTGCCTTGTCACATCCTGAATGCAGAGTGAGTGAAAACTTACAGAAGAATGGAGGATCTTGGGGCATGTAGTCCAAAGTGCTCAAATCTACATTGACCCAGATCGTTGTGGACTACAAGTTCCAGCTGGCTGGATGAAGAGAACAGAATGCTGGAAGAGGAGATAAATAGCCTGTGTTGGGGAGGTGTTGGTCTCTTGGGCCTTTCGTCTGGGAGCAGTAAACAGATGACCAGCACTGCGGCCTGGGTGGTAGGGAAGATCCTCCATAGAGTGTGTGTGGATGCACCTGTTATTGGCAGGGTCCAGCCGTAGGGTGGCAGCCGAGAGGTCACTCACATCACCTGCATCACAGATCCAGCTGAGCTGCAGCACTGGGAGGTGCGGGTCGTGCATCCTCCCTTGAGCACAGTATCTGCAGAGGCCTGCTGCAGCGCCCAGCACAGCGGTGATCTCACCAGCTGACATCAGAGGGGGGTCTCGGCCCCTCCCGCTGTAGCCCTTAGATCGGGGGAGGAGAGCGGCCGGAGGTCACATGACCGAGCATAAAATATCGGAGATAAGGTATTTACAGGCATCGTTTTATACAAGCATTTGCACAGTGTAGGATAGATTGATAGAACAGAGGGGCTGGCTGTAATATTTATTTACCTGTACAACCACTTTAACAGATCTAGCTCCCCAGCAAGTGCGACAGTTAGAGGGTTGAGACAAACCATATAACCCTAAGAGGGATGCTTACAGCCTTTTTTGTGTACAATGTTTTTCCTTAGCAAAAAACTGCCACTGTAAATGTTTAAAACGTGTTACCTGGAGTTGGTTTTACATTGTTAGTAACTAATGTAAAATTCATTTAAGTCTACGAATCCATTCGACACCATTCTCTCCACTGATTGACTATGCAGCTGTCCAAGGGTGGCTATGTTGTTCCTCCATAGATTCAGTGGAGGAGTGAATGTAACCAAAATAAGATGGGAAGTGTGTTGCTGGCCAATCACCAGGTGGAAAATAATGGAATAAAAGCCCAGAAAAAAATGAAAACGAATGCAGCCACCACAACCATTGATTTGTAAGCTACAATATAAATGTTTTGTTTTGTTATTTGGGTTTAGTTAAGCTTTAAGCAACTACTCAGTTTCATTTTTAATAAATCTGCTCTAATATCTGAGTGAGTGCAGTTTGAAATTATATCTGTAACTTATCAAGTTCTTCCCAGCTTGGCTCCTCCTTACATTTTCATTTTAATGCTCAATTAATCCCTAACAATATATTATTGCAATGCAGTGGTTGTGCTTACCCGTTAAATTAAGTGTAAAGAATATCAGATTTATAACTGTGTATGCAGCCTGGCTACATTACAGTAATAAACTGCAATGGTTCAATTGGGCATTTATTTCCTGATATCATGCCAAGCAAAACTTCCTCTCTAAACACACAATTCTTCTCTTCCACACTCCAGATACCTCTTCACATTCCACCTTCTGGACCTGCCACATTTTTCTCTCCCTCTTTTCAATTCACTTCCACATGCCATCTGACACTTTCCAATCCATCAAGCCATCAAATGAACTCTTTATTTTTCTAGGTATGAGTAGATTTCTGAACCTAAGTAAGTTTTGGCTTTCTCTGTGCTTGGGAGATTCAGCCTCACATTATCTTTTGCTGAGTGCTTTCACTAAGGTTGGAGAAATCTCCTCTGCCTATGCCGTATTTTAACAGCTGCATTTGATTGGATCCTGTCGCTGTTGGGTTGACAATTTTCCTTTAAAAAATTTCCTCCTGAAAAATGAACCACTTGCCTACTGGGCACTTTTACCCCCTTCCTTGCCCAGGCCAATTTTCAGCTTTGTCGCATTTTGAATTAAAATTGCACGGTCATACAACACTGTACCCAAACAAAATTATTATAATTTTGTTCGCACAAGTAAAGCTTTCTTTTGGTGGTATTTAATCACCACTGGGTTTTTTTAAATTTTAAACAAAATAAATAAACTTTTTCAAAGTTTGATATAACATTTTGCAAACAGGTCATTTTTCGCTTTCACTGATGAGGCTGCACTGATGGGCACTGCCAGGCTGCACTGATGGGCGCTGATGAGGTGGCACTGATGCGGCAGCATCGATGGGCACTGATAGGCTGTACTGATGAAGCGGCACTGATGGGCACTGATAGGTGGCACTGATGGGCGGCACTGATGGGCACTGGTAGACCACACTGATAGGTGACATTGATGAGGAGGCACTGATGGGCACTGATTGGCAGCACTGATGGGCACTGATTGGCAGCACTGGTAGGGACTGATTGGCAGCACTGGTGGGCACAGATTGGTAGCATGGATGGGCACAGATTGTCAGCATTGGTGGGCACTGGTGGGACTGCACTGATAATCAGGACACTGATAATCTGTGCCCTGATTATCAGGGAAGATGTCCCTTTTACAGAAGACAGTTATTGGCTCTCTTCTCTTCTCCTCATTCTGTCAGCATGAGGAAAGGAGTGCTGATAACCAGCATCTGTTTACCTGCGTGATCAGCTGTGATTGGACACAGCTGATCACATGGTATAGATCCACTGATGGGCTCTTTACCTCAATCTGTGATCACAGTGTCCGGAGAACACTATGATCACAGAGCGCGCCTCTAGGGTTGCCACATCATCCCTTTAATCCAGGACACATATTAATTGCACAGGTTCTGTGGCTGATTAGAGCCGGTTCACACTGAGGTGGCACGACTTGCAGGGCAAAGCAAGTCGCGCCGTTCGAGGCTACCTCAGCGCGGCTTGCAAAGAGACTTCTTTACATAGAAGTCAATGCAAGTCGCGCTCAGGTCGCCACGAAATAGTGCAGGAACCTTTTTCTAAGTCGGAGCGACCTGAGTCGCTCCTATTAGAACGGTTCCATTGCACTGCATGGGGACGACTTGTCAGGCGACTTGAGTCGCCTGACAAGTCGCCTCAGTGTGAACCGGCTCTCAAGGTGGTAATTAAAAAAAACTTGGTGCCTCATCTGCATTCAATTAGCCCCAGAACCTGTATAATTCATATGTGTCCTGGATTAAAGGGATGATGTGGCAACCCTACGCGCCACCCGCACCCAGCAGTGGGCGCAAACATGGGAAGCCATCATATAATGTTCGAATTTCATCTAGTACTTTGGGAAGTTGCCGAATTTGCTGCATGTATGGCTAGCTTAATGCTGTCCATACACAATTTGTTTTGATTTGTTCTGAAAACTAACAGATTCCTCGATCCACACAAATGAGGCAGATGGAACTTTCCCCCCAGTCAGGACATTGTATTCTGACAACAGCACCTGCCACTGATTGGCTGCAGCCAATGGAACCTTTCCCATTATGAGCCTGCACACTGCTTAAAATTTGGCTGGCCCCTGCTGGAGTCTCTCAAAGAGAGTACGTTCCACTGAAAACGAATATGGCCATGTGGCCATATTAGGTCACTGATGTCACAAGCATTCCCACTAGACATGTGCCATTTGTTCTGTTCCAAATTCATTTTTTGTCAAAATTCTGAATATTCGTTAATTCAGAAATATCTGAATAACAAAAAGCCGTTTGATTTATTTTTCTGAAAACAAAGTTTTGAAAAGAACGAAAATCGGAAAGCACGCAAATCCGAAATTCGAAAATCTGAAAAAAAACCCGAAAATCTGAAAAAACGAAAATCAAAAATTTGAAAGAATGAAAATCCAAAAGTAAGAAATTTCAAAAGAATGAAAATCTGAAAATAAGAACGAAAATCAGAAAATTTGAAAATCCTAAAGAACAAAAAACATTCAGATCATTTCTATTATCATTAAATTATTATTTTTATTATATTTATTAACCAAAACCATTATTATTGTTCTTTTTAATTATTATTTATTATTATTAATAATAATACAAACTATAATAATAGCTATAAACTAATAAATTATAGGTAGGTATTGAATTTCCTTTCCAATTTGGCTGTTAGTGAACAAAAGGAATTATTAACCATTATTATAGTTTTTCTTTTATTATTATTATTATTATTATTATTTATTTATGATAAATAATAATACTAAAAACTATAATAATAGTTATAAACTATTAAATGAGTTAGGTATTGGAATCACCTTTCAAATTTGTGTGGCTGTTGGTGAACGTAACGAATACGAATTTATCAGAAAATAACTAATACCGAATATACGAATGGAATGAACCGAATTCGAATATTTCCGTATTCACAAATTACCAAAAATATTGAATACCGCATCTATACGAATGTAGCAAAGTCAGTAGGTATCTGGTGCTCCAGAGGGAATAATCCTTATAGTGTGTATTTTTAAAAACCCAAGTGGTTGGAAAACATGGGAAAGTTCATGATAGGCACAAGGACTAAAAATGAAAGGGAGGCAGCCATCCTTCAGAGTGCGTCCAGGAGACTCTGTAAGATATGTAAGAACAAAAGGGAGGTGGGGGCGCCAACCTAAGTGTAATTAAAAAGTACACTTTATTAGCACAAGATTAAAGCACTTACAAGAGTGTAGATGGAACAACCTCATCAAGGAAAGTGCAAAACACAACACCAGGATTGCACTTACCTTAATGAGCATGTTTCATCTACACTCTTGAAACTGTTTTTAACCACTTCCTTACTGGGCACTTAAACCCCCCTCCTGCCCGGACCAATTTTCAGTTTTCAGCACTGTCACTATTTGAATGACAATTGCGTGGTCATGCGACGTTGTACCCAAACAAAATTGGCGTCCTTTTTTTCCCACAAATGGAGCTTTCTTTTGGTGGTATTTGATCACCTCTGCGGTTTTTATTTTTTGCGCTATAAACAAAAAAAGGTGACGATTTTGAAAAAAGAACAATATTTTTTCCTTTTTGCTATAATAAATATCCAAAAATAAAAAATAAAAAAACAAATGTATTCATCAATTTAGACCGATATATATTCTTCTACATATTTTTGGCGTATATTGATTGGGTTGTGCAAAATTTATATCGCCTACAAACCATGGACATTGGTTTATTGTGTTTTTATTATTATTTTTTTTTACTGGTAATGGCGGCGATCTGCGATTTTTATCGGGACTGCGATATTGCGGCGGACATGTTTGACGTTTTTGACACTTTTTTGGAACCAATGACATTTATACAGCGACCAGATCTAAAAATAGACACTGATTAACTGTATAAATGTCATTGGCAGGGAAGGGGTTAACGCTAAGGGGGCAGTGAAGGGGTTAAATGTGTTCCCTGGGTGTGTTCTAACTGTGGGGGGTTGGGGCTAACAGAGACATAACAGATCTAACTGATCCCAATCATAAGGATCAGTAGATCTGTCATGCCCCCCCTCACAGAGCGGGGAACCGCCGTGTTTACATCTGCGGTTCCCCGTTCTGGCTCTCTGTGAAGACATCAAGTCCACCCGACCCGGCGGGCACGCTCATGTGGCGTGCGGTGGCGAGAGTGCGCCCAACACGAGCAAAAGGGGAGGATGTCTATTGATGGCCTCCCCGGCAAAGCAGATCCCCGCTGTAGCCGTCAATCGGCTATAGCGGGGATCTGAAGTGGTTAATCTTGTGCTAATAACGTACACTTTTTAATACTACACTTAGGTTGGCGCCTCCCCTTTTGTTCTTATGCATCTATACGAATGGAATGGACCGAATTTGAATTTTTCAGAATTCCTGATAATAACGAATACCGCATCTATTTCGAATTTACGAATTTATTCGAAATAACGAATTTCGATCAAAACGAAAACCCCCCCCAAAAAAAAAAAACTAAAAGAGAAAACCACATTTTTTGGCTGTGCACATGTCCAATTGCCACCCCTTTGTGTACATGCAACTGTGGGGCAGGGTATGCCCTGGGACCAGCTGACTGGGCCGGAAGGATGTGATCATGTGACAGTTTCCCACAGGTTCTGCCAAACTGGGTTTGAACTGAGCTTGGACCAAATCCAACTCTTCCCTATTTGTGGAGATTTCCTCTCACTTCCTGTTGTGTCACTAGGACAATATTGTTTGGGGCTTCCTGTTCTATCCTAAACTAGAAAAAAAAACTCTATGGAGTTTCACTTTAAAACAAAGCACTTCAATAGAGCATCCACTTCTGCTTCCCCCCACTGATAAGGCATGTGCTGTTATCTTCAGATTACTCTCACCATTCTCTCTTCTGTCTACCACTCATTCGTCTAGATTGTAATCTTAAACAGACAGATCTCTCTTCCTTATTGTGCCTTGCTATTCTATTACTCTCTATCCATCACCTACTTTGTTACAAATATCCATGTTGTAATGTAATGAAAGTTTGGAGTTTGCTGATACCTTACATTGGTTGTTAACCCACCACTACATCTTTATATAATCCGCTCTGTTTATTGCTGTAGTGTCCCCCTGTGACTGTCCTTTAGAGAAATAACACTGTATATACCTTGTATACAGAGCGCTGATTGAGCCGCCGCTTCTCTCCTCTCTCTGCCCGACATATGCAGTGGGCGGGGCCGGGGATTCCCCTCTGACCTCAGTCAGGAGGAGGGGAGAGAGGAGGAGAGAGGCGGCCCCGCCCACTGCATATGTCGCGCAGAGAGAGGAGATAAAGGACAGTCACAGGGGGACTCTACATTAATAAAGAGAGTGGATTGTAATGATAAATTATTGATTTAAGCAGCGGGACATGAGGGGCGGTGCAGACGCGGAGCTCTGAGGCAGAGAGGGGAGGGGGAGAGAGCAGACAGGACACACAGCGCAGGCTGCGGATGACGGAGACACGCACTGACTCTGATATCACAGCTTTGCAGCCATGATATTTTGGAGTCAGCGCAGAGAGGGGAGGGTAGAACCAGGCAGGATCAGACTGGTATTACAGGTGATACAGGGGGCCAAATGACGCAGCACAAGCACTGTGCTGTATAACATGCTTTAAGGGAACAGGATCTTTATTTTTTTGGGGGGTTAACAGACACTTTAAGGCCTCTTTTAAGTGGGCATTCGGGGGAAAAAAAGGCCAATTGAGAACTTCAAATTTACATAACAACTGGAGGGGGTTATTCACACACAATGGCAAATTAAATGCAACACATTGAGTTTACAGGTGACACCATGTGTCAAATTTGGCCATTTAGTGGGGTTATGCTGCAACTGAGCCAAATACTTGGCTTTTTGTTGTGGTGCATTAGTCCTAGTGTAAATTGCCATTTGGGAAAAGATAAAAGAGAAAAAAAACAGGCATTTGGAAGATGGCAGGATCACCTCCTAAACACCTGACAGCAGCTACTTAGCATCAATCTGAAAAGCAATCCACCAGGGGTGGCCCATCCATTAAGGTCGCAGGGGTGCCGCCCCCCCCCATCCATGCCTCCGGCCCCCTAATCTACATTCAGGGGCGCTGGATGCATGGATTCCAATGGGGGGGGGGGGGTTGCGCTCCGAGCCACCCAGTTGTGTGACAATAGCGAATAAATATTCATTATTTTCACACTGAATCTCCTCCCCCGCCAATCAGGAATTGGGTCCTGAGACCTGTTTCCCGATTAGCCAAAACGCCCAGTGATCCTATTGGACCACGATGAGGAGAATGGAGGATGAAGGAGACGTGGAGGCCGCCAGAGGAAAAAATGAGGACAAAGCCGCCGCCCGAGGGAAGCGCTGCCTGGCGGTAAGTGAGGGGCTCATTGACCGACCGACTGGGTGGAGGGGGGGGGGTTTGCTGGTGACCCGACCCGAACGACCTGGGGAAAGGGGGGCTCTGGATGCATTGCTTGCTGCCCCCCTCTCTCCAAATATACCACCAGCCGCCACTGCAATCCACCACGGACTGTTTTTCAAGGAATGAGCCAGTGTCAACTTAGCCTTGAAGTGTGCTAGCCTTGAACTATGCTACCCTAAATATTTTTTTTCTGTGTGTTGTCATATATTTTAGAAATCACAGTCTCTATTATTGTCATGTTCTTATTCACTCTAAAGTAACTGGTTCCTGCCAGTTACCTTTCTTCATTGTTCAAAGCTGACTACACAAAGCACAGATAATGATTTATGTTAGCATGGTCAGTTTTCATCTTTTCTTCAGCAGTACAGGATACTGTGTAGACATGCAGCATGCCTGTATTGGGTAGTTTGTTTAGCCCCAAGGCCCCTGCCCAATCACAGCCTGCCTCTGTCACACGCTTCCTCCCAATCACAGCCTGCCTTGTGATCGTGCTCCCTGCTCAAGCTAAGCCTGCATCTTGTTTCAGGCTGAACAGACTAGGGTATGTGCGTCTGCACAGTGTCCTGTAACCCCCCATTATCAGGAAGAAGAAAGATGCATGGTCATATGACAGAACTTTTTACCTTGTAAAAAAGTAAGAAAGATAATTTTTGAAACTAAGCAAAAGCAGATATAGTTCCTGCATAGTTATAACTTTATTAGGAAATGTCTAAAGCATTGTATGTTCACTACTTTAAGTGGCTTACTAATTAGAAGTTAATAAAGCTATGCATACAGTATCTCACAAAAGTGAGTACACCCCTCATATTTTTGTAAATATTTTATTCTATCTTTTCATGTGACAACACTGAAGAAATGACACTGTGCTACAATGTAAAGTAGTGAGTGTACAGCTTGTATAATAGTGTAAATTTGCTGTTCCCTAAAAATAACTCAACACACAGCCATTAATGTGTAAACCACTGGCAACAAAAGTGAGTACACCCCTAAGTGAAAATGTCCAAATTGGGCCCAATTAGCCATTTTCCCTCCCCGCTGTCATGTGACTCGTTAGTGTTACAAGGTCTCAGGTGTGAATGGGGAGCAGGTGTGTTAGATTTGGTGTTATCGCTCTCACTCTCACTCTCTCATACTGGTCACTGGAAGTTCAACATGACACCTCATGGCAAAGAACTTTCTGAGGATCTGAAAAAAAGAACTGTTTTTCTACATAAAGATGGCCTAGGCTATAAGAAGATTGCCAAGACCCTAAAAACTGACCTGCAGCACGGTGGCCAAGACCATAAAGCGGTTTAACAGGACAGGTTCCACTCAGAACAGGCCTCGCCATGGTCAACCATAGACGTTGGGTGTACTTGCTCAGCATCATATCCAGAGGTTGTCTTTGGGAAATAGACATATGAGTGCTGCCAGCATTACTGCATAGGTTGAAGGGGTGGGGGGTCAGCCTGTCAATGCTCAGACCATACACCGCACACTGCATCAAATTGGTCTGCATGGCTGTCGTCCCAGAAGGAAGCCTCTTCTAAAGATGATGCACAAAAAAGGCCGCAAACAGTTTGCTAAAGACAAGCAGACTAAGGACATACATTACTGGAACCATATCCTGGGGTCTGATGAGACCAAGATAAACTTATTTGGTTCAGATGGTGTCAAGCGTGTCTGGTGGCAACCAGGTGAGGAGAACAAAGACAAGTGTGTCATGCCTACAGTCAAGCATGGTGGTGGGAGTGTCATGTTCTGGGGCTGCATGAGTGCTGGCAGCACTGGCGAGCTACAGTTCATTGAGGGAACCATGAATGGCAACATGTACTGTGGCATACTGAAGCAGAGCACAAACCGCCCCTTTGGAGACTGGGCCGCAGGGCAGTATTCCAACATGATAACGACCCCAAGAACACCTCCAAGATGACTACTGCCTTGGTAAAGAAGCTGAGGGTAAAGGTGATGGACTGGCCAAGCATGTATCCAGACCTAAACCCTATGGAACATCTGTGGGACATCCTCAAACGGAAGGTGGAGGGGTGCAAGGTCTCTGTCAGGAATAGTCCCTCCAGCGGGTGGCGCTGCGGCTCGGGGATTCTTTGGCTGCAATTCCAGTATCCACCAGCGAGTGTCTCCCAGCAGTCCGAGGCCCATGAGTCACCACCTGATGCTCGTTACAGGAAGGAGATTTAAACCCTGACTGCCATATGCATGATGCCTTGGTGTCTTGTCTCCATGTGCCTCTGAATCCTGTAGCCTGCAATCCAGAACTCCTGTATCCTGTATCTGCTCTGGGACCCCTGTCTGCAGCCTGATCTTCCCCCCGTGTTCTCCAGCATCTGCTCCCTGTGCCTGTCCTGTCCTGCTCCCTGCCCCCTCTGCTGATCTCCCGTGTATGACCCTGGCCTGGCTTCGTTTACGGTTTGGACATTCCCCTTTACTTATTTAGGCAGTTTCACTACTTTTTGTTATTTAGTTACATTTCATGGTTT
>BLSH010518945.1:615639-632951 GCA_018402905.1 Glandirana rugosa | reverse complement strand
AAAACCTTGGCTCAACCACCTATTTTTACACTCCACTGCAAGTGTAAGGGTGATTGTACAATCAGATTGTATGGTGTATGTCCAGTTTTGCACTAGGATGAGGGGGTCATTTGCACATCTCCATGAATTGTGACTTTTGTGATGCTGGTGTGGTCCCCTGGCAGAGCTGTCATGCATGGTGCAGGGCAGGCAGTAGCCCTTCTCCTATGCTAGTTCCGGGGCTGTCTGGCTCCTCTCCCCCCCGTGGGCTCCTGGCACTTTTCGGTGCAGTGAGCAGTGGGATCCGGAGGTCCAGCCCCCAGGATAGGAGTCTCCTTGACGTGTACGGGATTTTGGTGCAATGCGAATTATCTCAGGGTGATTAGTGAGTTGTCAGGCTGATCGGGGCTCCTCGGTGTGACAGCGGTGTCATCAGCCGGGAGTAGGGGGAGCCCAGCCCGCACAGTGACACCCCTCCTCCTCCTCCTCCTCCTCCTCCTCCCCGAGCACAGCGCCGAGCAGACAAGGACAAGGCGCTACTCCTCCTCTCCTCCGCCGATGACTGCCCGGCTCCCCCGGGGATGAGCTGACTTGTCATCAGGAAGTGTGAGAAGTGAGAGCAGGCAGCCCGGGGGAAGGAGCGCTGTGCCCACACGGTACCCCTCTGTGCCCGGTACCCAGGACTCCTCACCATGGCTCGGGAGAACGGAGAGAACAGCTCCTCCTGGAAGAAACAAGTGGAGGACATCAAGAAGATCTTCGACTTCAGGGAGGTGCTCGGATCGTAAGTACCCATCTGCCACTTACCTCTCTATGTACATGCATGGGTGTGATCCGTCCGACACGGGAACTTTACCAACACACCTGCACTGCCCCATGGGTGACTATTACTGGGGGGTACCTGGGCTATACCTACCAACCAGTGCTAGGTAGGTGGGTGATACTGGGAGATACATGGGTTACACCTGCTGTCCAGTGCTTAGAGTGTGCCTAGGTAGGTGGGTGATACTGGGAGATACATGGGTTACACCTGCTCTCCAGTGCTTAGAGTGTGCCTAGGTAGGTGGGTGATACTGGGAGATACATGGGTTACACCTGCTGTCCAATGCTTAGAGTGTGCCTAGGTAGGTGGGTGATACTGGGATCTCTGGGTGATACATGGGTTACACCTGCTGTCCAGTGCTTAGAGTGTGCCTAGGTAGGTGGGTGATACTGGGAGATACATGGGTTACACCTGCTGACCAATGCTTAGAGTGTGCCTAGGTAGGTGGGAGATACTGGGAGATACATGGGTTACACCTGCTGTCCAGTGCTTAGAGTGTGCCTAGGTAAGTGGGTGATACTGGGATCTCTGGGTGATACATGGGTTACACCTGCTGTCCAGTGCTTAGAGTGTGCCTAGGTAGGTGGGTGATACTGGGAGATACATGGGTTACACCTGCTGACCAATGCTTAGAGTGTGCCTAGGTAGGTGGGAGATACTGGGTGATACATGGGTTACACCTGCTGATCAATGCTTAGAGTGTGCATAGGTAGGTGGGAGATACATGGGTTACACCTGCTGACCAATGCTTAGAGTGTGCCTAGGTAGGTGGGTGATACTGAGAGATACATGGGTTACACCTGCTGTCCAGTGCTTAGAGTGTGCCTAGGTAGGTGGGTGATACTGGGAGATACATGGGTTACACCTGCTCTCCAGTGCTTAGAGTGTGCCTAGGTAGGTGGGTGATACTGGGAGATACATGGGTTACACCTGCTGTCCAATGCTTAGAGTGTGCCTGGGTAGGTGGGTGATACTGGGATCACTGGGAGATACATGGGTTACACCTGCTGTCCAGTGCTTAGAGTGTGCCTGGGTAGGTGGGTGATACTGGGATCACTGGGAGATACATGGGTTACACCTGCTGTCCAGTGCTTTGAGTGTGCCTAGATAGGTGGGTGATACATGGGTTACACCTGCTGTTCAGTGCTTAGAGTGTGCCTAGGTAGGTGGGTTATACTGGGAATCCTGTGGGATACATGGCTTATACCAGCTGACCAGTGCTTAGAGTGTGCCTGGGTCACTTGGAGATACATGGATTATGCCTGCTGTCCAGTGCTTACAGTTGCCTAGATAGGTGGATGATCTTGGGATCACTGAGAGATGCATAGGTTATACCCGCTGACCAGTGCTTAGAGTGTGCCTAGGTAGGTGATCTATAATCGGAATTACGGGGAGATACAATGTATGCACCCTACCTATTGACCAGCACTTAGTGTGCCTAGGTTGGTGGGTATACTGGGATCACCGAAAGATACATGGGTTATACCTGCTGACCAGTGCTTAGAGTATGACTAGGTAGGTGGGCTATACTGGGATCACTGGGAGATACAATATATGGGCTTTACCTACTGACCAGTGCTTATGGTGTGCCTAAGTAGGTGGGTGATACTAGGGTGACTGGCAGATACATGGGTTATACCTGCTGACCAGTGCTTAGGGTGTGCCTAGGTAGGTGGGTTACACTGTATACTGTTATACAATATATGGGTTAAACGTGCTGATTGGTGTTTAAGTGTGCCTAGGTAGGTAGGTAATCCTGTTATTACAGGGAGATACATGGACTGTAACATCTGTCGAGTTGTCTTATCCAGTAAATTGATTATACTGGAAACACTTTAAGATACATGGGTTTTACCAGTTTTTATGCTTAAAATGTCTAGGTAGGTGGATTACAGTGACACCACTGGGACATACCAGGGTTTTTCCTGCAATATAAGGGCTCTGCCTGCTTTCCAGTGCCTAGGTAGGTCGATTATACAGGGATCACTGGGAGATACAAGGGCTGTACCTGCTGTCTAGTGTTTAGGTAGATGTATTATACTGGTATCACTGGGTGGGCTCTACCTGCTGTCCAGTGCTTGGAGTATGCCTAGGTGGGTGGATTATACT
This sequence comes from Glandirana rugosa, assembly GCA_018402905.1. Classification (NCBI taxonomy): domain Eukaryota; kingdom Metazoa; phylum Chordata; class Amphibia; order Anura; family Ranidae; genus Glandirana; species Glandirana rugosa. The sequence goes on along the minus strand of BLSH010518945.1, from coordinate 630,040 downwards.
GGGATCACTGGGAGATACATGGGCCTTATCAGTGCATAGGTAGGTGGATTATACTGGGATCACTGGGAGATACATGGGTCCTACCAGTGCCTGGGTTGGTGGATTATACTGGCATCACTGGGAGATACATGGGTCCTACCAGTGCCTGGATAGGTGGATTATACTGGCATCACTGGGAGATACATGGGTCCTACCAGTGCCTGGGTAGGTGGATTATACTGGCATCACTAGGGGATGCGTAGGTTTTGCCTGCTGTTTAGTGCTTAGAGTAGAGTGTGCCTAGGAGGTTAATTATGCTGGGATCACTGGGAGATACATGGACTGTTCTTGCTGCTTGGTGCTTAGAGTGAACCTAGGTAGGTGAATTATACTGGGATCACAAGGAGATCCATGGACTGGTGTGCATATATATATATATATAATGTGGGACTAAGTATGGGAGGATTGGGCTGGATATTATTTTAATAGTTTATAGGACAGAATTAAAGAAATAAGAGACATGCACCTTAGTAATTCTATAATATATATACAATATGCTGGGTTAATTTTATCTGTCATTGTGTTAGGATGTTGCACTCTGCAGACTCTTCTTGATGAAGCCAATGATCAGGAATGGTGCTGTGTAGAGGAACACATCCCCATAGACATGTAGCAATCAAGAAGTTACATTCTTTAGATTTGTTACATTACAAAGTAAATATGTATTGTAGAGTTGAGGTATGACAGTGTAGGCTTAGAACCCGCACATTATGAGTATACAAATGAGAATAATAATAATAATAGTATTTGTTAAACAGGAGAGAATACAGTGTATCATGTAACAATGGTATATTGAATGTCATAGCTACTAGTATAACCTGCTCATACAGAGCCTGTTTATGTTAGTGAGATGAGAACTCGGCTAAATAATTGTGCAAAGTTTGAGCTTTGAAGATTGGGCTGCCACCCATGATTGGCTGGGCAAATATATTCACAGATGGCAGCCTGTTGGTTACATTTTTTTAGGTAGATCATCCATCCAGACTTACTGATAAATTACTGTTTTGTTATAAAGCATTGGAACTTTTGAAGCAAGCAAATTTGAAAGCACAAATAGCAATGAGTCTTGCAATCAATCACATTCACTTCCATTTTTCAGTTTGTACCAGACAAATGACATCTGGAAGGTGATTGGTTGCTCTGGGCAATGCTCCTGGTTTTAGAAATAAGATATCATACATTTTGATACATTACTGGACTTATAATAGAGCCGTGTAAAGTATCATGACTGTGTGCAAAGGGCAGAAACCTTGTAGTCTACTGATCAGATTTCAGGTTTTGTAGTCCTGTTATATTTGGTTACAATGGCTTGCTGTTCTTTGTCTGTAATCACTGCACCTTTCACTATAATAGTAAGCAAACACATATATTAAATTTATAGGATATAGGGTTTAACGGAACGTAAATACAGTTTGATTTTTTTTTTTTTTGTTTACAAATTGCTTTATTGCAGTGGTTCTCAACTCCGGTCTTCGGGACCCACTACCAGGTTTGCAGGATAACTGAAATACATCACAGGTGATATCATTTGCTGCTCAGTGATTGCAGTATTCTAGTTTGCATCTCCCCAAGGGTAATACTTAAAATCTGGCCTGTAAGGGCCGGTTCACACTTGAGTGGCGCGATGCGGCGCGACTTGCCAGGGCGAAGCAAGTCACCCAGCTCAAGGCGATCTCAACGCGGCTTGTGAGGAGACTTCTATCATAGAAGTCAATGTATGCCGCGCTGAGATCACCCTGAAAATAGTGCAGGAACCATTTTTCTAAGGCGGAGCGAAGCGATTCGCTCCTATTAGAATGGTTCCATTGCATAGCATTGAGGCGAATTGTCAGGCGACTCAAGTCACCTGACAATTCGCCTAGATGTGAACAGGCTGCGAAGTCGCGCCACTCAAGTGTGAACCGGCCCTTAGTGGGTCCCGAGGACCGGAGTTGAGAACCACTGCTTTATTGGAAGGGAGGAAACAAAGAATATATACAGTTATATATGATTTTTAAATATGCATTAGAGGATGCGTGCTAAGTAGGTGTTTTTTATACTAGAAACTTTCAGTTTTGTTATCTGTATGACGGTTGGCGTAGAATGAGTCAGGATGAGCGCAGAGTAAAGGTCTTACCATGCACTTTTGACAGTTGATTATTTTTTTTACATTTTATGAACGGTAAATTCAGTCTATTTGTCGGGTTAGATGTATAATGTTGAGATTTCTAATGTAATAATTACAATCTAAAGATGTTTTCTTTGCATTGCTGTTGCACACAGGCCAACTCCAAAATTTACAACTGTTTATTGCTGTCATTTGATAAGACGTAAAAGTTGTAGCAGGTGCATTGCCTGCAGTGTTGGAGAAAGCGGGATGTGAATGAAATTAAATGAGCAGAATGTAGAAATGGAGCTCCTGGGAGCCATGCTTGCTTCTGGGTTTGCATGTACAGGTACCATGGAAATAAATACTTTGGTGTTTTTCCAAATCACTAGCTGGATTATGAGGGGACAAAGCATGCCTAGTGTTCAGCCGTTCACAGGGAAGTTAAGAGTCGTTATTTTCTTAACTGATAATATATTTTAAGGGGTCACTGTTTTAATTAATGGATGTTCATAGAGGATCATTAACCAACTGTTTTATATCTGCCTACTTCATGTTCATGAAAAGTTTCATCAGTTTAATAGATCCTGCCTAAGCTCTGAACACAGAAAGGAGAGTAATTCAATTTGGGTTGGTATATCTCTTGTAGTGCTATCATTTACATAACATTGATAACCTAGCACAAGGAAATAAAGTAAAAATATATCACTCAAAAAGAAAACAGTTGTCAACATATAGCAAAATACAAATACAAAAACATATATTTTTTAAAATATAATATTAATATTTTATATTATATTATATTTAAAAAATGTTTTTAAAATATAATATTAATATATTTTTTATAATACATTATTAATATATGAATAAGGTAGGACTAAAGTCAAAACTTTTTTTTTCACTTTGGAGTAAGGGAGGATTATGAACCCTGTCAGGTTTTTTTGTTTCCATCCACGTCCCATTGGAGAGATTTTCCTTCACTCCCAGTCCCATAGCCAAAACAGAAAGATGAAAGAAATCCCTCCAAAGTGAGGGAATCTCTGGTTGTCTTCAGGGTCACCAGAACTAGTGCCCCTAATGGAAGATTTCCCCTCTATTACTGTTCTGGGCACAACCCACTTTCACTTTCGGTGATAGTGGTAAACATGACAGATAGCGAAGGTAAATCTCCCTAATAGGGGCAAACGCAGAAATCAAAATCTGACAGGTGTTCTAATCCCTCTCCTCTCTATTCAAAACTAAAATCTAGAAACAACTTAAACAAGGAACCATTTGGTGTCTTTAGTATGGAAACTTGTTAAAAGAGAAGTAAAGGGTTTTTTCTTTAGGACCTCGGTGGATGCAGCATCGGCCCGATGTTGCATCTGTCCCCCGGTGCCTCTACATTGAGAACCAAGCAATCAAACACCGCTGATCGCTAGGTTTTCAGAGCTCCCCGAGGAGAGAGCTGTAGACTGTCTTTCATTCACAGCTCTCTGCTCTGCTCCCTCCTCACTCATTGGAGTGCTGGGCTGTGGAGGGGGCAGGGGCGGCCGGTTCAGCCTCTCAGTGGCTCGCTGAGAGTCTGAGCTGGATGTCGGTCCAGGCACCTGGCGGATCCCGACTTCCATTGTCATGATGATGCGGTGCCTGGACTGGACAACAGTGACGTCAGCAGAGAGCGGACTTCAGCCCACTCTCTGCTGAAAACGGGTTACAGGAGTGCAGAATGAACTGCACTCCAGTGATCCATAGGAGAAGTACAGCCAAACAAGATTTGGCTGGATTTCTCCTTTAAGTCTGATCATACAATATTTCCATGTCCCAATATATTCAATACAAAAGGTTGAAGCATGGTTCATGGACTTTATGGGCACAAACCAGACAAAGTAAAATAAAATACAAAACTTTATTAATGCACAATAAAAGTTTAAAACCATGCGCATAAAAGAGATAGTAGTAGCATTCTACACCCTAAGGGTCCTTTCACATGGGCTTGTTTGTAATACGGATTCCTCTTGCTCAATCCGCTGATCCCTGCTGAGCAGGCGGATGACAGGCTAGTATCCGCTCACTGTGCAGAAACGGACCTGTCAGAGCCCCGCTGTCCTCTATGGGAGATGGATGAAAACAATCCAATCCTCCAGACGGATGGAAAATAGGGTTTCCATCCATATGGATTTCACGGACCAGATTGGATCAGATATCGGCAGATGTCAGCGGACGTGTCACCGTTGACATCCGCCGCTCCACAGAAGTGAATGAAGCACCTGATTAGGTGCGCCTGAAAAATGGACAGGCGGACGTGATCGGAGCGCCCGTGTGAAAGGGGCTTTAATCATACAGGGTGGTGGTTACATTATAAATAAGAAAATTGTTAAAGTACAGACTAAAAATCTGAATAGTGTACAGAGTAGAGAGCTCCACCACCTCTTCACAAAAAGCTCATAGAGTCCATGAACCATGGTTCAACTTTTTTCCTATTCAAAACTAAAAAAAAGTTTGTCTTTAGTTATACATTAAAAACATAGGTGACATAGTGCAGTGCTAAATAAGTACAAGTTGGTAATGACATCCAACATTAAGTGAACAGGTCAATCACATATGATAATATTTTAAAGTATGTAAGCATGTGCAAAAAGAAATAAGGTGCAGATTAAAATGTCCCAGGGAAACTCTGTATATCCTTAAAGTGCATAAATATGTGCAGTGAAGCAATAAAGTGATTGATTAGACATCCCGGGGAGACTCTGTATATCCTTGTCTTATACAGAGTTTGTAAGGTACAGTCTCTCATAATGTTAAAAACGTGACTTCAAAAAATTCACCAGAATGCATTGTAGACCTCCACTAAAGGTTTACGTAGGTACTCTTGCCAGAAAACCTCTGGATATGTGCGTGAATGGCACAATATTAATCGGACTCCTGGGTCATCAGATGGAACCTCATAGTCAGACCTCCACGCCATAGGGGGCACTCTCCACGATATATACTTGCTACTCAGAAAACCATATGTGGGCATCACATGGACAGGATATCCAAAACAGTGGGTAGCCACAACACTCCAAAGTATAATGATGGAGACAACCAGTGGAAGAGTCAAGTCTTGGAATGAGGGTCCTGTTCAGGTCTCCTCCCAGAATCAGATTAAGATTTCCGAAGGTCTCAAGGGGCGTTGTCACAGAGGAAAGGAAGTTTAACTGATCCTTTGTAGCCAAATGAGCAGTGTGTTCTTTGGTGGTTACAAATTGTTCCTGACACACAAGGCAAACATATGAGCTATCACACACTCCACAAAGAGAAAGAGTTGGGTCACAAGGGGAGTGATCAAACCCACATATTGTCTTATTGCTCCTCTGCTGCCAGTTCCAGCAATGTCTCTTCTCCACTTCCTCCCGACTCACCTCTGGTGAGTCGGGAGGAAGTAGAGAGGTGAGTCGGGAGGAAGTAGAGAGGAGGCATTGCTGGGACTGGCAGCAGAGGAGCAATAAGACAATCCACTGGTTGTCCCCATCATTATACTTTGGAGTGTTGTGGCTACCCACTGTTTTGGATATCCTGTCCATGTGATGCCCACATATGGATGGCTGAGTAGCAAGTATATATTGTGGAAAGTGCCCCCTATGGTGTGGAGGTCTGACTATGAGGTTCCATCTGATGACCCAGGAGTCTGATTAATATTGTGTCCTTCACGCACATATCCAGAGGTTTTCTGGTAAGAGTACCTACTTATACCTTTGGTGGAGGTCTACACTGCATGCTGGTGAATTATTTGAAGTCTTTGAAGAATTTTTTTAACCTTATGACAGACTGTATCAATAACTCTGTTATTGGGGGTCTGGTGTGGGTGTGTGGACAGTGGAAAGAGTGATTAGCACCGGGGCTTTAGCTTACGGGATAGCTAGAGAAATCCTAGAAGTGTGTATTAATTGCTAGACTGCTCCCCAACCCTTAGAGTGCACCAGCTTGTATATAAGATTCGTATCTGCCTGTGTGCGGCCAGCCATCTGGATTGGAGTGGAGTCTCCCTCTAGTGGTGGCCGAAGGTAGTGCAGGCTGTGAAAGTACAGTGAAATCTTACTGCAGCATAAGTTTCCTCCTTATTCCCTCATATACTCCCAGTCACGGCACACATGTCTCGGTTAGCTAGTCGCAGTGGGCGTGTGTGATTCGTGACACCCTGTTTGAGAAAGGCTGACTTGGATGGTTGTACTTTCTAGTTGCCATTTGTGCATTTATTACATCCTTTCAAAAGGTCGACCCATTTTGAAAATGCTATTCACTTCTTCAGGCCCAGTATGAAAGGAGTCAATATCAAGCAATGGCCAGATAATGTATTAGCACCATTGGAGAAATAATTAAAAGATATAACCAGTACTGAATGTTCTCTCTGCTTCCAATCCTACGAGTTTGTCCCTACAAGGGACAAACCCCCCTTGCTGGACCTTCTGCACCCAATGACTGCAAAGGAAAAACAGCCCCTCTACTTAGGCCCAGCCAAATGAGGGACATTGCAACTATCTAATTCAGCCTTTCTCAACCTTTTCAACACAGAGGAACTCTTGAAATAACTTTCCGCTTCAGGGAATCCCTATCAATAATTACTATATCTACAACTCATGATCCATTAGTGTGATGGTCAGTGGGAAGAACGCTCCTTACACTTGTGGTCATTGGGAAGAATTATCCTCTTACAGATAGATAAAACGATCAATGGTGTTAGTGGGGACTTAATGGAGAGGCAGAAATTGCTCATTGCTCAAGGAACTCTGGTTGAGAAACTCTGTTCTAATTGGTCAATTGTTTCTGACCATTGAACAGTTTTTTATGCATTGAACACTGGTTGTGTCCAAGGATCATATGATTAATAAAATGTGTTTTTTTTTTAATTTGATATTATTAAATATATATATTTAAAGTTATTTCCTTTTCAAATACAAATAATAAGAAAATGCTTTTATAACATAATATTCAGCTGGTTAAAAATTTAATTTACACGCTGTCACGGGGCAAAAACCTGGATGACAACACAGACAGTTTTTCGTTTCCTCAAGGTTTAAAGTGCACCTGTCATTAAAGTTCATATTGATCAACACGGCCCATGTAAGTTTTTTTTTTTTATCAAATCACAATAATATTTTAAGTACAAGTAAAAATAAAAAAATACTGCCCTTTATTTCTCTGAATAATAAACTTTCTAACTATAAAAATTTCTAAATATTTAAATATTAAAATTTCTCTGAATAAAAAAAAACTATATTATGCATTATGGGATTTGCTAAATGTCTGATAAAAAATAACAGCAATCCTCCTCTTTCATTGATAACGGTTTGCCTGTGCAAAGGAACAGTACCTTCCTGGTATTGTTGTTGGTTTCCATGCAAGCAGCACAGCCCCCGCCTCTGTGCCACCCAGCCCTTCCTTCTGTACCGCCTGGCCCTCCCGTATACCGTCCGGCCCAAACCCCATACCTCATAGCTCACCGGCTACAGAGGAGCAGGCACAGTGACCCCATTAAGACTACAGAGAAACACCCACCAATGGCTCTTACAGAATGAATGGAAATGCGTTGTGCTCCCAGCAGACATTATTAGTTTAAATATCAAAGGTCTCAGGCAGAAAACCAGATACAGCCACTGTCAAGGTATTCTGGCTGTCAGAAAACAATAGTCGAGTCCTTGCTTAAGCAGGATATATACTAGAATACAGAAGCCAGCAGGAGAAATTCATTCATCCATACTGTTGTGGATGGAAACATCAGTTGATTTCTTTTGTTCAGCCCACAAGCCTGAACAAGAGCCATCTTACAGTGTATGGCCAGCTTTACTGGCCAGATTGCCAGGAAAAAAGCCTAAAAAATGAAAGCTAATGCACCCACCACATTTAAGGATTCGTAAGCTGCAATATATTACATTTTTGCTTTTGGGTTTAGATATTAATGCAGCAGTTTTTAATTCATATGACTGCATTGTAATGTATTGTATGTTAACCCATGTATTCTGGTGGAATTGAGGTACAGTAGCTGTAAGTCAGAAGGCACATCTGATTCATTTCTCATTGGAATCTGTTGTTCTGTTACAAATAGAAAATCCTCAGTTTAACTGTTTACTAATTGTATCTATTTATATAGAGTATGGAATAATTTCATAGTGCCAATAGCACTGAACCGTTCACATTAGTCAGTGTCCTAAGAAAAGTTGACATTTAGTAAATTTTTGGGGAAGGAACAAGAACCCACGAAAAACTCTAACTTACTCTATTTCCATCAGTTTTTCTTGATTCCAGGTGTGCCTTAAGCAATTCTACATAGCATTTTCAACACAATACATAAACATCACCACTATAAATGCATAGTGAAGTACATATTTGTTATATCTAACAAAATTGTAAGCTATAACTTCAACATACAGGTGGTCCCCAGGTTACAAACAAGATAGGGTCTGTAGGTTTGTTCTTAAGTTGAATTTGTTTGTAAGTCGCAACAGGTACATTTTTTAAGTGTAGCTTCAGCCATAAAAACAATTTTTAAGCTTTTTGGATAGCATAGGGAAGGGTTAGCACCCCTGTAATGTTTGTTTTGCTGTCTATGTTTCTGTCCAGAAGATTTCACCTCACTTCCTGTCCCAACGATAATTGGATTTTGAAAATTTTGGGTTGTGGAAACAAGGATTGGTGATACAGCTTTAGTGGAGACACCTTTTTCCCATAATAACTCTTACAGGAGTGAATTTACCTTCCTAGGGGGAGATTTCCTCTCACCCTCTGTTGTCTCCCTCAGTTTGTAAGTAGGAGTCGTTTGTAAGTCGGATGTTTGTAACTAGGGGACCGCCTGTATATAAAATTGGTGATGGTTTCTCTAGCACAGCTATTCTCAGCAAGCATTCCTCCAGAGGTTGCTAGGAATTCCTATAGCTGTGGCTGATTGAGTTTCCATCTCATGGTGCTGGAATTGTTCTGGGGCCAACACCATTTGGAAGAACCACAGGCATGATGCCAATAATATTTATAGCTGTCTGTAAGGGTGGTATTCTAATTTCCACTGTATGGGGGGCATCTTCCCACTTGCCACCAATGTCAGGTGCATTTTTGTCACTATTGCCTGATTATTTTCTTTTAGCAAGGGTCCCTCTAGAAAAGTTTTTCAAGGGTTCCTCTTGGTTAAAAAGGATGAGGAAGACTGCTCTAGCTGCTAACTCAAAATTGGCTTTGCTTTCCTCTTCTTGTAACATGTTTTGCAACAAAATCAACTCAACAATGTTAAACTATTATAAATCATTCACTCTCAAGGAGAGCGGGTTTCTTTTTTTTGTTGCTTGAGAGTGGACTTTATAGTGCGGACAGTGACTGCCGGAGGCCTGCATCCTGTGTTGGGGGAGTGGGGGGGGGGGGGTATGCTCTCATGACTGAATACCTTCACTGGATACCTTATATTTATAAGTGGTTGTCTTCCATTTACTTCCAGATAACTTCATTTATTGATATGTGGACTCCTCAAAGGTTAGCTGTTGTAGGCTTTCATTATAGCTCAGGGATATATAGCATAGAATGTTCTTTGTATATCTAGTAGAGCATTATACAACATGGGTGAATATGTGCTGCAAAGAAATAATATGCAGGAATCTAGTTCAATGGCCTCTAATCTCCCATCACTGTAACCTCACAGTACTGTACACTGTGCATGGCCTCTGTGGTAGCATCGGATAGCATAAATCACTGCCGGGAGTTGGCTGGGAACCACAAAGGTAATGCAAAAGTTTTTCTACATACACCTGTATATCTGGCATTTGTTTCTTTCTCCGTTTTATCACTCATCCCCCTGCTCTTGGGGATATTTAGGGTGCTGATTCAGAAAATTGCATTGACTAGACTGCATCAGATAGTCTTATCAAGTTACCAGATAGAGTGAGAGTGTTCACGTACTTGCAACTGTAATTGGAAACATTGGATTCTAAAGTGCAAGTTATTAATTGTATTATAGTTATGATCGTATAGGAGGTGTGTGTATATTGACACTCATATTGTTTCATTTTAGCAGATTACACACCATGGAGGTTATAGCTACTTTACGATGATGCTGCCTGAATCATACCAATGTATTTTGCTCTATTTATATCCTGATTTTTGATGGGTGACCAAGAGTGGTGAAGAGTGGTATATGGCATTTATGCTGTGTCTCAAAAACTAGAGCTGATAGGGACAAATTGGCCATTTTTGGAATCAGCTGGTCAAATATACCCAGTAACAAATCTAACATTCAAGGCACTAAAATGTGTGTTGGCTTGTGAAATTATTGGGTTTGGCACATCTACATAAAATCAGAATTTCGCAACATTGCCAAACTCTTTTCTCTGCTTACAGAAGGGGCTTTCTTTGTGTTCTGCTAATTGACCCTTTGGGTTGGGTCCCCTCTGTTACAAATATAAAGATGAATACGAATTCTCCCCTGTGATGTAAAAACCCAGCTAGGACACACAGAAAGCTCAAGCTGATAGGGTAAAGTTGGTGCCCTTTTTGGAATCAGCTGGTCAAATATACCCAGGAACAGGTCTAACATTCGAGGCACCAAAATGTGTGTTGTCCTGTGAAACTGTTGGTCTTGGTACATCTACATAAAAGCTGAATTTCACAACATTGCCAAACTCTTTTCTCTGCTTACAGAAGGGGCTTTCTTTGTGTTCTCCTAATTGGCCCCATTGGTTTGGGTCCCCTCTGATACAAATATAAAGCTGAAGGTGAATTCTCCCCTGTGATGTAAAAACACAGCTAGGACACACAGAAAACTAGATAAACCGTAATACACATGGAAGTCACCTTTGCCCTTGTATGCAACCTGCACCTCGCAGTATTGCTTTCCTTGTATGATATTTATTAATACAAGCTGTTGGGTTGTGAAGTGAACAGGTGGACCAAGCTCATGTTTTCTCAGTACCAAATCAGCGGTTATCGCTGTAACCCTAGCAGCGGGAGATTAAACAAACATTTCACTTTTTTTTAAAAGAGACGGAAATGGCTATGGGGCAGATGACTTCTGTTTCATGTTAAACAGCTGTTGTTTTAACCCATTTTCTACTTTGTATCATTTGATCTCCAGGCCACATTACATGGGGACACAGTACAAGGATACATAAAATTGACAGACATTCATTTTGTGATGGTTCAGTCATGGCTCAATGAACAGTGGCCAGATTTATCATCTACTAGATGGTGTGGCCGAAATTTTTCGACTGGGTATGAGGGCAGAATTGTTTATATTTTTTTCCTGCAAACCTTTTTACGGCACTTTCTTTGCCCTATAACATTGTAATGTTGTTGATCCTTAGGTTGCACCCCTCTGTGGGTTTGTGACAATCTGATTTCCTAGCCAATGAACCATCCCATGTTTATATTTGCCTGCACTTTGCACATCATGCTCTGTGTATCCATAATTCGCTGTGACTTCACTGAATCGCCTAGAGCTGACTAATCATTCAAGAAAAAAAGCAGGCATGCATCAGACGCAGAGTGGAAGTGGGGTTTGTGCTTTTTCTCTTGCTTGCAGATAAGCATATCCTTCCTTCTCTTAGGTGCACATGTCTTTCCTGATCATCATAAACATACGTATCTCTCACATTCAATGCTCTGTGACTCCCATATGCGTTTGTGTGTTGTGTGCTTCTTTATGATGCACACAGGGATATTTGTAATTTCCATGTTAGTGATATAACTCTCTGTAGGCTAGTCAACACCTTTTAAAGATTGTAGATTTTATCTGCCTTTGTTGAAATTATTTTAATGAAACAATGCATGTTGTGGTTTTGTATTTGGTACAGTTTAGTTTAATTATGCCCAGGGCTCATTTTCACATTTTACAAGCTTTTTTTTTATTTTTAGAAATCATAACAGCTCAAGCTCAAATTTTGCTCATGCAAGCAAAATGTTCAGACAGGGCAGGGAGCGTGGTTTTGGTTGAAAACATGGTCATTTTAACGTGGTGGAGATATTTCTCTAAATGTTTGTACCACAGTTTTTTAAATTTTTTACATTAAAGGAGAGGTTTGGGGTACTTAAAAAATACACATACTAACCTTTATGCTGCAGCATCGGTGTGTTGCTACAGCTGTATCACAATGGCTGAGACCTGAGCCATCACATGAATCATTCTCATAAAAAAAAAAAGTGTTGCGTTGTCACATACATAAACAATACTAAATCACATAAATTATAAATCTGTGTATATATAGGTACACCCCGCCCTAGGCAAGTTAAAAAACTCAATGAAAACTTTAAATGGTTAAAATGATATTAAAGCCTTGTTTTTTTTTTTTTCTATTTCAATAACAAACACATTATACTTACCTGCTCTGTACAGTGGTATTGCCCTGTTCCTCCTCTTCTGGGGTCCCATGCTGGAGCTCCTGGCCCCTCCCTCCTGCCGGGTGCCCCCACAGCCAGCAGCTTGCTGTGGGGGCACCCAAATAGGTGTGCTCCCAAGCTGCGACACACAGCTCGGCCCCATCCCCTCCGTCTACTGATTCGCTCATTGGCTGTGATTGACAACAGCAAGAGCCAATGGTTCCCACTGCTGCCAAAAGCCAATCAGGAGTGAGAGTTCCCGGAGAGGCAAGGTTCTCGTAGACATCGCTGGACCGAGAGGGGGCTGTAAAACAGCATTTAGATAAAACAGGATCCCATATAGATGGATGGATGCCTCCAGACCACTTAATCATTTAGCTGTCAATGCCTCAAATCTCTCTCATAAAGATACTAAACCACAGGATGACTTAATTCGATCTCACCACCACAGGTACATACCAAGGAAAGGACAAAAACATGTGATAGTGAAGTATTGTATGTTAATTCATTAAAACAAAACTAACAAGGTAGCCACACACATAAGAGCATATGTGCATTTAAAAACCGCACCGCCAGTACTCAGGGCAGCCGTGCTGATGTCACCGCTATTGTCTTCCAAACATACTTTAATTGCTTGCTGCTCAGTTCTGGGTCTGCTCGGAGCAGAGAGCAGTGACTCACAGTCCAGCACTTATTGGAACGCTGGGCAGGAGAGGGGGAAGGCGCAGCTTGCTTCAACTCTCAGTCGCGTGCTGAGAGCCAGAGCCAGCTGTAAATCAGAAAGCAGGGTGGATTACAACAATATTGTCGGGATCCTTCCAGAGCCTGGAGCTGCTTTGTGACATCAGCTGATAGCAGGCAACAACTAGCTCTGGATGACAGGAGAGCACGTAAGTGCACTCCTGTGACCTATGAGTGAAGCATGGCCAAAAAAGCTTTGGCCATATTATTTAATAAATGATCATGAGATAATCTGTCCTACTAAATAGCCTCTGGGTCGTGTCCACACTATTGGTCATTCCAGTAGATGTATGTTTTAGTTATAGGGACAATACTGTAATTAGATGAGCCCCCGAGTTTGGTAGGGTACTTCCAATAACCTTGTTTTTTTATTTTTAATCACAGCAAGATGTTTAAAAAAAATAGAACTTAAAAGAAAACAGCTTTTCCTGTTCTTTTTCCTTGGAAGACCCATATGACTTTGTGGTTGTAATACACTGTGTGCAGAATTATTAGGCAAATGAGTATTTTGACCACATCATCCTCTTTATGCATGTTGTCTTACTCCAAGCTGTATAGGCTCGAAAGCCTACTACCAATTAAGCATATTAGGTGATGTGCATCTCAGTAATGAGAAGGGGTGTGGTTTAATGACATCAACACCCTATATCAGGTGTGCATAATTATTAGGCCTTTCCTTTGGCAAAATGGGTCAAAAGAAGGACTTGACAGGCTCCGAAAAGTCAAAAATAGTGAGATATCTTGCAGAGGGATGCAGCACTCTTAAAATTGCCAAGCTTCTGAAGCGTGATCATCGAACAATCAAGCGTTTCATTCAAAATAGCCAACAGGGTCGCAAGAAGCGTGTGGAAAAACCAAGGCGCAAAATAACTGCCCGTGAACTGAGAAAAGTCAAGCGTACAGCTGCCAAGATGCCACTTGCCACCAGTTTTGCCATATTTCAGAGCTGCAACATCACTGGAGTGCCCAAAAGCACAAGGTGTGCAATACTCAGAGACATGGCCAAGGTAAGAAAGGCTGAAAAATGACCACCACTGAACAAGACACACATGCTGAAACGTCAAGACTGGGCAAAGAAATATCTCAAGACTGATTTTTCTAAGGTTTTATGGACTGATGAAATGAGAATGAGTCTTGATGGGCCAGATGGATGGGCCCGTGGCTGGATCGGTAAAGGGCAGAGAGCTCCAGTCCGACTCAGACGCCAGCAAGGTGGAGGTCTGT
>BLSH010518945.1:544007-591859 GCA_018402905.1 Glandirana rugosa | reverse complement strand
CTTTATTGCAATTTTTATTGTAAAATTTAATTTATCATATAAGTTGTACATTTCATTTCATTGCATTGTAAGTCCTCTGCACACAGGACATTTTTTGACTGTTTTGCAGCAGCTGTTTTTAGCTGCAGACATTTTTTTTCTACAGTCAATAAACCCCCCATCATGTTATCCTATGTGTTCATGCACACATAGTCTGTTATCAGCTGTTTTTAGCAGTGACGTTTTTGAGCTGTAAAAAAACCCCAAGACCAGAGGGTTCTGTGAGACGTTTTTCAGCTGTAAAAACGTTCAAATGCTCAAAAACGCTCAAACGTTGATCCCCAATGTTTTTAGACATTTTAGATCAATTGAGAAAATAAAAACACTGGCCCTTTAAAAAGCAAAAAAAAAAAAAAGAATTTCAATAAACAACTTTTAGCAAACAACCCAAAGTATGACAAGCTTTTACAAAAATGCTGTCCTCTTATTGTTATGGCCCCCTAGAATATACTTAGAATATATAGTTACCGTACTCCATAAGACTGAAAAAACTATTTACATTACAACTATTTACAACTAATTACAATACAATTTTGAAAGAAGTATTCTGACAACATAGCTAAATTGTAAGGCTGATAATTATATTCATAAAAAGATGCTTTTTGGCTTTCCTATGTTAAAGTCTTCACTCACCTGTGTCTGCACTCTGAACTCTTCCATGTGCAGCCTACTAGGCACCACAAGCCCTTCCCTCAAAAGTCTCCAAGCTCTTCATTGCTATGGAAAGTCTTTCATATACAGTATCTTGAAGATCTCAGATGAGCCAGGACAAGTGAAGCTAGGGCTTGGGGGCATACTCAGAAGGACAAACCTATGTAGGATACAGTTATCCTTTAACACCTCCCCACCCAACCTATAGCAGATTGATGGCCGGGTGGGGGCTTTACCATCCTGAGTGGACGTCATATGATGTCCTTCACATCGTGCTACGTGTGCGTGTCCCCAGGGGCGTGCAGCACGCAATCAGTGGTGAGCTGTTTTCTTTGGATACAGCGAAACACCAATCAGTAAAGATTTGATGATGTAGGCTTTTTACCTTGTGATCTTCTGTGTCCAATCACAGCTGATCACATGTAAACAAATGGCGGTTATTGGCATTTGCTTTCCTCAGTTCTGTCAGTGTCTGAGAGAAGGAAAGCTGATAATTGGATTTCCATTTACAGGAGACATTTAGACTGATAATCAGGGCACTGATCATCCGTCCCCATCAGTGAAGTATATCAGTGCCCATCAGTGCAACATATCAGTGCTCATCAGTGCAGTCTCATCAGTGCCCATCAATGCAGCCTATCAGTGCCCATTAGTGCCGTCTCTTCAGTGGCCATTAGTAAAGAAGAAAAATTACTTATTTGCCAAATTTTATAACCGGAACTAAGAAAACTTTTTTTTTACATATTTTTCAGGGGTTTTTTTTCGTTTGTTTAGCAAAAAAAAACAAAAAAAAAAACCCAGTGGTGATTAAATACCACCAAAAGAGAGCTCTATCTGTCTCAAAAAATGATAAACATTTCATTTGGATACAGTGTTGCATGATCGCGCAATTGTCATTTAAAGTGTGAGAGCGCTGAAAGCTGAAAATTGGCCTGGGCAGGAAGCGGGCGAAAGTGCCCTGTATTAAAGTGGTTAAACATTTCTAATTGTAATACTTTTTAAAATTTAGTACTTCTATCGTTCATTTTGTCTCCTCATTTAAATGCGTGTAGTTTGCCTAGTGCAGTGATAGTCTTGTTTTTGAGACCGATCAATTGTACATTGTAGTTAGGGCTTGTGTACACAGGCATTGTTTTCCTCCACATCAAATGCAGGTCAGCAGATTCCTATTTACCTCAATAGTTTAGTGTGGATGACAATTCTGAGGCTTTTGTTTGACCAGCTTTGCTTTGTGTTTCTGCGGAAGCTGAATGTTCTATAGATATGCGCTTGCATTGCAGGCAAAGCAGGTCAGACGCAGTGATTTGCGTTCCAAAGTTTGCGTTTGAGCACTGCTATGTATGAATTCAAAGGATAGCATTTGACAACAACACTCGTAGAAAGTAATCCTCATTTTATGATAGATGTCTGCTAAAACAGGTTAAGTGGATGAAAAAATTGCCACTGTACTAACAATCTGATGTTAGTACAGCGATCTTTCCTGCTGTGCTATTGGGTTCTTACAGGGGGACACCCCCCCCCCCCCCGCCAGAACACTCTGGACATAGGCTGAAAACGCTGACCGGGAGCCGGTTGGCAGACCATCTTCGGTCATGACTCTTTGACAGAAGCCGATTGAACGTCCGACTTCTGTTGGACCGGCTGCCATACACACATTCCAAATGTCGGCCAGTTTCTATTGAACCGTCCGATGTCGCCGGATATATTAATTTTATAGGCTTTTTTACTGTTAAAAAAGTAATCATTCTATTTATGTCTAACTGTATTATTATTATACAGGATTTATATAGCACCAACAGTGCTTTACAATAAAGAAGGGACACAGTACAATTACAATACAGTTCAATACAGAAGGAATAGGAGGGCCCTGCTCGTGGAGCTTACAATCTAAAGGGAGGGGGAGGTGGTACAAAAGGTAATGGCTGCTGGGGATGATCTGATAGAGGTGACTCAAGCACAGTTCTTAGGTGGAGGTGGGGTAGGCTTCCCTGAATAAGTGAGTTTTCAAGGATCGCCTAAAGGCGGACAGGGTGGGGGCTGACCGGACATTCTGGGGCAGGGAGTTCCAGAGGATGGGAGAGGCTCTGTAGGCGAGCATGGGAGGAGGTAACAAGGGAGCTTGTATGTTGTGGTTAGTATATTGAATTTTATATACGGTGGGGTAGGGGAAGCCAGTGAAGCGATTGGCAGAGCGGGGCAGCAGTCGCGGATAGGTTAGTAAGGTGTATTAGTCTAGCATTAGCATTCATGATAGGCTGAAGGGGGGGTAGCCTGTATAAAGGTAGGCCAGTGAGGAGGGAGCTGCAGTAATCAAGGCGGGAAATAAGCAAGGAGAGAATAAGTTGTTTTGGGGTGTCGTTAGTCCAGAAGGGGTGAATTCTGGAGATGTTGCGGAGGTTAAGGCAGCAAGATTTAGCCAGTGATTGGATGTGGGGGCTGAAAGAGAGGTCGGAGTCTAGGATTACACCCAGCACCCTGGCATGTTTATCCTGTACAGTTTATTAATTGCTGGTTAACATGTTTGCATTAAAAGCCAAAAATGTTTCTAGCGCATGCCTTCGGCCGGTTTCACACGGCTGTCTCCATATACGGACTCTGTTTGCTCAGCGGGTATTGATCCACTGATCCCCGCTGAGCCGACGGATGACAGATCCATCTCTGCTCACTGTGCAGAAATGGATCCGTCAGAGGCGCCGCTCTTCTCTATGGAAAATCAGATGACAACGGATCCGCCTGTCCGTTGTCATCCGATCCGCAGACGGATGGAAAAATAGGGTTTTCCTCCATCAGACTTTACGGGTCTGGAGCGGATCGGAGAGTGACAGGTGTCAGTGGACTACATGGAGTGTCCGTTCAGGTCTGCCTGAGAAAAGGACAGGTGGACCTGAACAGAACATCCGTGTGAAAGAGATCTTCAGGCCTAGGAGAGAGCTACAGGGGTAGGTGGTGATTTGGTTGGGGGTAGCTGGTAATACCGTAAAAAATCTGATTGAAATTCCCCATTTGGGGCTCTTCATGATGATATTTGATGCCTAAATTTGATTTCTAGGTGTATGGAGAACCATTTTTGGTATGCGATTCCCAATGATCTTGGATATGGAGGTACTCTCATGTCTAACTCTGTTCTCATAAAACCAATAAAAATATTGAAACATAAAAAATATGAATTTGTTGAGACTCCAGCATAATATATGACAGGTAAACTGTGATGTTAGAGGCTTTTTGAAAACTGAAAAGCGATTAAGTTGTTTACAGTCATAACGCAGCAGCCTTACTAAGCAGTGGGCATGAAACAAAAGCTGCAATAATTATATAAACTAGATTAGAGAACAGAGGGACTTTAGGAAGGGATTTGTATGTTTTTGTGTTGGGATCCTAGTAATTAGTGTGCAATTTTCTAGGGCCATAGTGTGGTTCTGATTAAACTAATTTGCTACACAACAAAGGCTGTTGGCCAAAAAGAATCATACATCATTGGACATTGCACCAATCTTGAATGGGTGTTGCATGTTATGTGTGAAAATGAAAAAGTATCACAGGGAAATGTTTGAATATATCAGTTGGGAAAACCAAATTAAAATCATGGATTAGATTAGCTATACCTTGATTTTCATACCCTTTTCAGCACAGCGTAAGTAATGTTAGCTCTCAGGGTTCATACCCATGAATGATTAAATTGTGTCCGTGTATCTTTCTTGTGTCCTAGGAGAGTAGGACAATAGAAATATCAGATTCTTTTAAATCCTGTAAGCATTGCACCCACTAGACTTTGATGGAATTTGAAGTAGAGCTGTACTATTAATCATAATAAAATTGCGATCTTGATTCACCCCCCTGCGGTCTCCATCATGCATTATCGCGCAGTTAATGGAGTCCGACTTGCAGCACGACTTGACTGTAATAGAAGTCAATGCAAGTCGCCTGAAGTCTCCCCAGGAACCTTTTTCTAAGTCGGAGCAACTTGAGTCTCTCCTATCAGGGCAGACTGCCAAGTCTAAGATCATTGTTGATAAAAGAAGCTAGAAGAGATGCAATGTAACCACTTCAAAGGAATTTACTCGACAACGTATAGAAGAGTTTAGTTTAACCATTTAAAAACTAAATCTTTTCTGACATTTGTTGCTTACAAGTAAAAATCCAGTATGTTCTGCTAGAAAATGACTTAGAACCCCTAAACATTATATATAATTTTTTAGCAGAGACCCTAGAGAATAAATTGGTGGTTGTTGCAATATTTTATGTCACACGGTGTTTGCGCAGTCAAACGCAATTTTTTTGGAAAGATTACACTTTCAAAAAAAATAAAAAATAAACAGTGCTGTTAACCCAATTTTTTTGTATATGTAAGATGTTACGCCGCAGGAATCGTGAGCTTTATTCTAAGCAAAAAAATCACGATTCTCATTTTGGCCAGAATTGTGCAGCTCTAATTTGAAGGAAATCTTATGTAACCTATCCTATTTTCTTCACTACTTACCTTTTCATTTGGTAGGTGTTACCCTCAAAGGATTCCTTAGAACCTTACCTTTCGTCTGCTAATATCAAATGGTTATTACAGGCCATTGCAAAAGGTACCCTGATAAAATGCCCTTTGGTTTTAACCATTGAACTATCTATATATTTCAGCTATTTTACTTGCTATCCTATTTATTATACTGCTCATTGTAGAGTGATTCATGTGATGTCACCACATTTTGCTTGCCAGACATTTACTGCAGTTACATATATAAACAACATTACTTTAAAGATTATTATCTTACTCTATAAACACAACAATCATGATAATTCAAGCACATTGTCACAGAGTAAACCATGTAAAATAGTACAAATGGATGGCATTTATTAGTGTAGAATGAAAATCTGGTGCTATGCAATAAAGTATTAGTCAACTCGCAGTGGTCTGGTAATAAAATTAATTTCCTATATTTTCTCATATACAGTATGTACTACTTTAAGTGATTCTAAAGGCATTTTTTTAAAATAACAAACATCTTACACTTGCCTGGTCTGTGCAATGGTTTTGCACAGAGCAGCCCTGATCCTCCTCTTCTGGGGAACCCCGCTGGCGCTCCTTGCTCCTCCCCCTGCTGAGTGTCCTCATAGCAAGGAACTGCATTCAGAAGGTTTTTTTTTACCTTAAAGCGGACCTTCAGTCTTTTTTTCAACTTTCCATCTATTAAATCTTCTGCCCTTGTTGTTTTAACTTTGGATAGTAAAACATTTTTTTCTACAGCCCACTTCCTGTTTCTTCTCTGGTCATTAGCCTAGGCTTATGACCTCATGCATAGCTCTCTTATGAGAGTTTGTCAGGAAGGGAGGGGGGATGAGTCATAAGAGGGCCAATCACAGCTGCAGGGCTGCCTCTGTGTGTCTGTGTAAATCCAGGAAGTGAACAGGCAGCAGCTTCAGCTGCCCACAGTTAAAATGGCTGCAGCCCAACTTATTGGAGGGAGATTTCTGCAGCATATTTAGCAAGTACAGAATCACAGTATATATAAAATAATATGCAAAGTGGTCGGAGGGAAGCTTCAGAATGGCAAAGATGTTTTTATTACAAATTATGTGAGTAGACTGCAGTTCCTCATTAAAGTATAACTAAAGGCAAAACTTTTTGAACTGTTCATTGAACAGAATGTGCCTGGAATTTGTACAACGTGTGCATTTTCTGTGCAATGCTGAGTGCAAATGCACCACACATATGTAAACCAGACCCATTGAAAACAACATGTCTTCAAATGGTCTGCGAATCGGATGCAGTGTTAGCCACATCCAATTTGCATAGGTGTGAACCCGGCCAATAGTTCTTAAAAGATTTTGTCCTGGTGATTATTCCCTTGGTGGCTGTCCTCATGAAGATTAGTCAGCCACTTCTCACCTATATCAGCGAGGTAGTCGTTTTATATTAATATTCCCCAGTTGTAAATAGAGAAGGGAATGATACAATAAGTGTTTAAGAAGGGTTGTGGCCATATTAAACATGTATTATTGTTGGAACACACCCAGGGACACACCCCCTTCCTTGAAAAAAAAACAAAAGCTTGTCTACAATTGCCTTGAGTAGCTTAGCGCTGAGAAGGAGGCACGCCTCCGAAACGCGTCAACCTTTACCCATTGTCGTGACACAGCCCACTTGTCTGCACTACCCCAATTCGTCGTTTTTTCTCTGGTTCATTTGCGAATCACTGTTTGTGAGTACCCATTTTATATTGTTTTATCATTCATTAAATGCCATTGGTAATGCACTATGTATTATTGTTTGTGGAAAAAGAATATACCTAATGATATAGGAGAAACCTAGACGCATCACACTGCCCCGTGGAAAGACTGAACTGGCTCATAACGGTTGAACTTTGCTGTCTATTTATAGACCAGCTGAATGGGAGTGTGTTCCAGGGGGAGGGACTGTCTCAGCACATGCCTTCGGTGTCCGCAAATGCTGCCGGCACCATTACACAGATCCCCCGACAGACTGGCATCATCCTGCACAGCCCAAAAGAGAGAGGGCACGATGTGTGGGGTGACGTCATGCGCTGGAGACTCACCGACATGTGAACCGCCAGCCTATCCGCGGATGGCGCCGCCACCGTGGGAGGCGACAGGGAAAGATGATGCAAAAGCCATTAGCCGATCACGGGTAGGAGGAAAAAAATCTCCCATCCTGGAAATGGCAGGCAAATAATGGGCCAGCGGCGGCAAAGCAGGGTGGCACGAAGGGAAGGGATCCCACCACATCCAGTACCCAAATACAGCCAACCGGCCCACGCGTGCCGGGTGCATGCCAGCCAAGCCCACACCCATCCAGGCCATTGAAATGGGAAAAAGAAAAGGCAGAAAAACACGAAAACAAAAGACAAAACATAACAAAACAAAACAAGCAAAACAAAACAGAACGAGACAAAACACAACATAGCAGAAAAGAAAAGAAAGACGCCCCAACCACCGATTGCATAAAACATGCAAGTGTCAGACAATAATAACAGTATCAGGTTGTGAATGTATGGGCCAGGATCTAATTAGTCCTAAAAGAGGACAGGAAAGAGGGACAGGGGGCCAAATCACTTCTCCATCCCTCCAGATATAAACCCTTCCAAGGGGTTTATATTAGTAAATATTTGACTTTTTAATACGTCATACCCTTGTACACTAATTGAGCCCACAAAGTCCCGTCCCCAATTGGGATACAGTGTTTTTCTATTAGGAAGAAACGCACCCTTACAAATAGCTAAAACGATCAATGGTGTCAGTGGGACCTTACCTGAGAGGCAGAAATTGCTCATTGCTCAAGTAACACCTTAGCAACCTCTGGAGAAACCCTTGGGTTCCACGGAACCTTGGTTGAGAAACCATGCAATAAGGTAAAAAACCTAATACCTTTAGAACCACTTTAAAGGGAAATTCCAGGTATGGATGATTTATACATAGTTACACTGGACATGTAACTATGTATAAACAATACCTGACAGATGCCCCTGGAAGCTGGAAATCACGGAAGTAGACACCGCTACTCCACTAATTTCTTCACTTGCTCCTGGGTTCTGTACTGAGCAGTTGCCCTGCTGCATTCTTACCATAGGAGGTTGACCGCAGGTGAAGATCACTGAAGCAGCGCTGACTATTTCAGGGATTTCCAGCTTCCAGGGGCATCAGGCAGGTATGGTATATACATGAAATAGTAAATTCCTTGAAAAATCCGCTCTATAATGGTTAACAAGTAGCCACTTAATCAACTGTGATAGCAGCCCATAAACAATGTGTGTGAATTATAAGCAGCGCTAATAAATGATAATAAATGAAATAAATTGAAAAACACACAAAAAGTGCAAACGTGCAAAATATTTGCACACTTTTTGTATGTTTATCAATTTATTTAATTTGTTATAATTTATTAGTGTTACTTATAATTCACACACATGGTATATACATAGTTACATTGGTCCAAGTTAGACCAATGTAACTATGTATAAAATATCCATACCTGGAGTTCTTAAGTTTTTTTTTGACCCAAAGTTGTCTCAGGTTAAGATTGTAAAGTACTTGAGCATCTTTGAGGACAAACATGCCAGATATAGATGTACAATTCTGGAGTTACCAGCTGTGAACTGACTTTGAGTGTTGCTGTACATATACAGGTATATATATATATATATATATATGTGTGTGTGTGTGTGTGTATATATATATATATATATATATGAATATGATTCGTAATACCATACTTAGATACGATTACAATTTTCCTGCTTCCTATTGCAGCAGCCAGCATATTTGCTTGTATAAAATACGAGCGCCTTGATTGAAAATTGTGTTATTTGTCCAAAATTGCCTTAATACATTTTACCATTATAAATTATTCACTTGCAAATAACAGTCTTTCATTATTTCATAGCTTGGCTGAAAGCTTTACAATTACTGCACTGAAACATTATACAAAACCAAAAGCCAGAGGCAAAGCACTTTACTTTAAATTTGCACAAAATTTGTGGCTCTGAAAATTACGTTTCAACCATTTCAACACATCAGCTACCTAACGTGTGCTAGCCATGTGACAGGAGGTGTTTTTATACGTTTTTATAGTTGTTATAGATGTAAACCCTATCACAAAAATTCCTTATAATCCTGTCCTTGTTCAAGCACTTCCTGTTATAGGATGACAGTGGCTTGTCCTTGTCTTCCAATTGCTGTCCTGGGCTGCTATCCCGTCACATGAGTCTTTAGTAAAGACCAGCCATAGGAATGAATGGAGCAAACATTGTGTATGTGAAGGAGCTGCGCTTTTTTTTGTCTAAAGGTTTTGCAGTGCCAGGCATGGCCACACAGTGAAGAACATTGAAATGTGGCAGAATATAAGAGTTTTGGTATATGAGCTACACTAAAGGGATGGCGAAAGTTTTGAAAGAAAAGTAAAATTGTCCTATATATTATAGCTAAATGAGAAGCGTGAGAATTAAAACAAAATAAACCTACATACTCAGCTCTATGCTGAAGCATCTGTGTGATGCTGCAGCTGTCCCACGTTGGCTGTAAAACCAAGAACTGAGCAATCACGTGACTGCTAATCGCTCAGTTCTTGGTCAGCTCTGAGCAGACACCAGTGACTATCAGTCACCGCTCTCCACTCTGCTCCACTAGTGCTCACTGAGGCACCGGACTAAGGAGGGGGCGAGAACAGCTGGCTCTTGATCTCAGCCATGCTCTGAAAGCCAGAGCCAGCTGTCAATCAGGCAGAGGGTAGATCTCGACAATATTGTTGGGATGCTTCCCGTGCCTTGAGTGGTTCTGCCTCGTCATTATAAGCTGACTCTGGGTCACAGGAGATCAAAAGTAACTTCACTTCTGTGACCCACAAGAATGCTTTTGCCATACTTCTCTTTTAAGTGCACAACACTAAACAATATCTTTCCAATCTTTCCAAACAGAAACTTTAAGAAAGAAGTATGGGAATTTGTTTGTTTCTTGATTCATACTTACCTAGGTGGATGCAGCATCGGTCTAATGCTGCATCTGTCCCCCGCCAACTGTAAGACTGAGAACTAAGTGATCAAATACTGCCAATCGCTCGGTTCTCAGGGCTCCCTTATCTTTCAGTCACTGCTGTCTGCTCTGCCCCCCCCCCCCACGCTCACTGGAGTGCTGGGCTGGGGAGGGGGCAGGAGCAGCTGGCTCAGGCCCTCATTGGCTTGCTGAAAGGCTGAGCCAGGTGCCAGTTCAGGCATGAGGGCACATCTCGACCATATGGTCACGATCTTTCCCAAGCCTGGACCAGCTCTGTGACATCAGCCGACAGCGGGCTTCAGTCCGTTGTCTGCTGAAAATGAGTCACAGGAATGCAGAACGGACTGCACTCCTGTGATTCATAGGAGAAGTACAGCCAAACAATCTTTGTGTATCATACAAGCCATCATACAATCCATGGCATATCATATATATTGCAGGGCAAGAAAGGAGTCTTTGGGTGCAAATGATTTCTGAGCAGAAAACCTATGCATGCTAAAGTGATGCTCTTCCAAGAGCAACATAACATTGAGATGAATAGAGACATGTTGATTTATTGATCCAAAGCAATCTGTAAGTCTGCAATCTGTAATAAATGCCTATATATGCTTGTTTGTTGAACCAGCCTATGCCAGGAAAGCATAGCTATAAAGTAATTAGATATCCTGCTTAGAGACGGTGTTTAGCTGGCTATTTGGGGTGATTACATATCTTTTAATATAGGATTTACCAATAGCATGCCATTTGGATATGTTCTGCTCCAGGTCCAACTGTTAAAGGAGAAGTATGGGAATGAAAAAAAAAAATCTTATCTTTTTGCATGCTAGTTTCCATATCGAAAATTAACAGGTTGCTAAAGTATGAAAAGTATGAAAACTAAAAATTTGGAAGTGATGTAATGTGTTGTATTTGTACTTTATTTTCGGATGAACACTGTACTGATGAAATGAAAATTGGTAACACAAAAATTTTTCGTGTTTGTTCCTTCAGATAATTTTGGATGAAATCTGTGTACTAACAAACGAACAGATTATCGTACGATCGCTTCGAATGCAGTATTTTTTGTATGATTTTCTGATCGTGTGTACGGGCCTTTAGAGCCGAAACCAGCTGTCAATCAGGCTTATGGTCGGGATCTTTCCAGAGCCTTGCCACCTCAGCTGACAGCTGACTCTAGGTCACAGGAGAACAAAAGGAAGGCCTGTTTCACATGAGCTTCTGCTTATATAAGAGCATTGTGAACAGCAAGCTTTAACAAAGCATTTGCAGAGCTTTCAGCAAGCTTTGTTGAAAGTACTATTCAGCTTCAATGTTGAACACAGATCCTAATGGGGTGTTGATTGCCACTTTAAGCAGGCTGCTAGCAGGCTTCAGAACTTCTTGAAGCTTGTTGAAAGCCTGCTAGCAGCTTGCTTAAAATAGCAAACAACTCTCCCGTAAGGTTCTGCGTTCAACATTTACAAACTGGAGTTGAATGGTAATTTAAAAACTTCAACAAAGCTTGCTGAAAGCTCTGCAAATATGTTGTCAAATCTTGCTGTTCACACTGTTCCTATAGAAGCTGAAGCCCTTGTGTAAAAAAGCTTTGGTCATACTTCCCTTTAAAGATGGATTTAGGCTTCTGAAGAAAAACCGTGTGCATCAAAGAAATGAGCTTGGTTGGAAATTTCCATTCTGCTGATAATTATTGTGGTGGAATTGGGCTTTATTATCTAGCAAAATATATCCTAACAAACACAACTCAGAGCGGAGCATGGCTATGCTGGGAAGCTGTCATGTATGTGACAGCTTCCTGCACAGTATTGTATCCCTAGCCCTGTTCCGCTGAAAAGGAGATTCCTCAGCAGAAAACTGAATGTAAACCAGCTGGGGGATAGTAGTTAAGTTATGTTACCAGGTGGGAACCCAGCGGGGGCTCCCAGCGATTAGGTGCGGGTGGAAGCCCCATTGAAAGCAATTGGAGGCTGACAGCTCCCACAGCTAATCATGGCAGCTTGCTTGTAATTGCTCATGGAGTGAATACCTGCGAATGATCGATCCTGGATGCAGTTGATCATTCACAGATAGTCGCTGCTTGAATGAGCAATTATATGCAAGCAGCCCACGATTAGCTGCAGAAGCTGTCAGCCTCCCATTGCTTTTAATGGGGCTTCCGCCTGCAGCTAATTGCTGGGAACCTCCACTGGGTTCCCTGCATGTAATCACTAACAGCCAATGTGAATGGGCTTTATTGAAATTGTTCATGATATATGTCTTTATAATTTACAACAATTAGTACCGTAGATGTTAACTCATGGTTCAAATGAAGAGTATTCTTGTTTTCTTACTCTGCTCTGAATAGCTATAGACAACAAATCTTTGCTGCTGTATGCCTGTGGGCATTTATTTGTGTAGGTCATCTATTATGCATGGCATCATACATTTGTATAGTACAGATTTTTCTCACAGGCTCAGCTGTAGGGTGTCTAAGATAAGAGCCAATATTTATCAAGGTATCCAGCTGTGCTGCTTTGTTTGACATTTCAGTAAATCTGCTTCTAATATGAGCAAAGTTATGCCAGAATTCCAAGCGCTCGAGCTGAGTGACAACCCAGAATGAAAGTGAAAATGTGCCACTTGTAAAACTGTTTATATTCATTATTATTTCATGTTTCTGTAATATATAACTAGAAGAGGCATTTGAAACACATAGATGTTTATTTAATGAATTTCCCTTAAAGGTATCCATCAAAATTAAAAGTTAAAATCTATGTCAGGGCAAAAAAAAATACAGTACACTGTATCTCAGTACATGCATATTTGCACATTTTTTAATCCCTTTTTAAAATGCTGCAAGTACATAAAAAAATCCTTGTTGGACCACAAGACATTCAATGGTCTGTGAACTTCTTTTATGTACTGGTAGGGCTGAAAGCACTGTCAAGCCTGTTTGCTGGAGTACACTGCCAGACTACTATCCCCACTGATAAGAAGAGCGTGATCTGACAGCACCACCATAACATGTCTCCATCCCTAATACAGTTGTGCTCATAAGTTTACATACCCTGGCAGAATTTGATTTCTTGGCCATTTTTCAGAGAATATGAATGATAACACAAAAACTTTTCTTTCACTCATGGTTAGTGTTTGGCTGAAGCCATTTATTTTCAATCAATTGTGTTTACTCTTTTTAAATCATAATGACAACAGAAACTACCCAAATGACCCTGATCAAAAGTTTACATACCCTGGTGATTTTCGCCTGATAACATGCACCCTAGTTCTTAATACCGTGTATTGCCTCCTTTAACATCAATGACAGCTTGAAGTCTTTTGTGGTATTTGTGGATGAGGCTCTTTATCTTCTCAGATGGTAAAAAGCCTCCAGTTGCTGGAAATTCTTGGGCTGTCTTGCATGAACTGCATGTTTGAGATCTCCCCAGAGTGGCTCAATAATATTGAGGTCAGGAGACTAAGATGGCCACTCCAGAACCCTCACTTTATTCAGCTGTAGCCAGTGACAGGTGGACATATCCTTGTGTTTTGGATCGTTGTCATGTTGGCATGCCCAAGTACATCCCATGCGCAGCTTCCTGGTTGATGAATGCAAATGTTCCTCTAGTATTTTTTGATAACATACTGCATTCATCTTGCCATCAATTTTGACCAAATTTCCTGTGCCTTTGTAGCTCACACATTCCCAAAACATCAGCGATCCACCTCCATGTTTCACAGTAGGAATGGTGTACCTTTCATCATAGACCTTGTTGACTCCTCTCCAAATATAGCGTTTATGGTTGTGGCCAAAAAGCTCAATTTTGGTCTCATCACTCCAAATGACTTTGTGCCAGAAGGTTTGAGGCTTGTCTCTGTGCTGTTTGGCGTATTCTAAGCAGGATACTTTGTGGCATTTGCGTAGTAATGGCTTTCTTCTGGCAACTCGACCATGCAGCCCATCTTTCTTCAAGTGCCTTCTTATTGTGGATCTTGAAACATCCACACCACATGCTTTCAGAGAGTCCTGTATTTCACCAGAGGTTATTTGTGGGTTTTTCTTTGCATCCTGAACAATTTTCCTGGCAGTTGTGGCTGAAATTTTAGTTGGTCTACCTGAACGTGGTTTGGTTTCAACAGAACCCCTCATTTTCCACTTCTTGCTTAGAGTTTCAACACTGCTGATTGGCATTCTCTATTCCTATGGATATTTTTTTTTTTTTTTATACAGTTCAACTACTTTTTCCCGCAGATCCTTTGACAATTCTTTTGCTTTCCCCATGAATCCAGAAACGTCAGTGCAGCACTGGACGGAAGATGCAAGGGTCTGTCAGGAGTCCAGAAACTCATTGACCTTTTATACACATACACTAATTATAAGCAAACAGGTCACAGGTGAGGATGGCTACATTTAATTGCCATTCAAACGCCTTTGTGTCAACTTGTGTGCATGTTATCAGGCCAAAATCACCAGGGTATGTAAACTTTTGATCGGGGTCATTTGGGTAATTTCTGTTGTCATTATGATTTAAAAAGAGTAAACACTCTTGATTGATAATAAATGGCTTCAGCCAAATACTAACCATGAGTGAAAGAAATGTTTTTGTGGTATCATTCATATTCTCTGAAAAATGGCCAAGAAATCAAATTCTGCCAGGGTATGTAAACGTATGAGCACAACTGTATATACCATACAAAGAAAAATTCTGGTAATGGGACTTTAAATGAGGCATATCACAAAATGAAATTACAAAAATAGAAAATGTATTAGAAAGTTTTTTTAAAAATGAATCATAGAAGCACATTTCATGTTTAGCGAAATGCATGGTACAGAATAAAAATTGATCGATGAACATAACTAAGAGCTGATATATGGCACATGATTATTATAATTAATTCATAAAACCAATACATGGTACAATAGAAAAGACAAATGCATGATAGATGTAAAATGTAAGGATCAGACTTTCTTGACATATAGTAACTCTACATGTTTCGTGGCTCATGTCCATTCATCAGGAGTATGTTGCCAAAATTCTCAGTGAATATAAGTAATAAATAAAAGATGTGTAGGGGTAAAAATCCCTATATGGGTAACCAAAAATATTATAACAAAGACCAGAAGTCTGATACTCACATGTCAGCTCAGAATAAAAATCCAGCCTACAAGATGGATGTGAGGTTTGCCAATGACAGAGACTGACCCGGGGCTGAGGCAGGGATATCCCACCCAGACCAGGGGAACAGCACAGGAACCGGCCAGGGGGAAAAAGTGATCCATGTATGTAAAGCAGAAAAGCACATCTGACCAACACTGGTCTGAAAAAATATAGTAAAAAATATGTGATTGAGTATGGGTAGGTATAACGAAAAGTGTGTAAATGTCTGACAAATGTGCTCCAACTAACCAAGGACAGTCGTGGAGGTGTAGATAGGGGTGAAAAAGAAAAAATGTGAGAAAGAAAGAAAAAAGAAACAGATGAAGAGTGCCATCACTGAACATCCTGGGGAACGATCGTAAAGTGAATGCGAAAAAAAAAAATTAAAGTCCTATGACCAGAATTTTTCTTTGTTTGTACTATCCCTGCCCCTCTTTGTCCTTTCCAACCGGAAAAGATTGATTTCTTCCCAGCAAAACAATGCAGCCCCTTTGACTCTCAGGAACCTGCCTTCAATATATGTAGGGAAAGGGTTTAGGGGAGATGTAGTTTTGCAGGGCATACCTAGATAAATAGGAACTGAGATTTAAACAGTTGCGCTCGCAAAATTCTTACAAGCCTGGTGATGATGTCACGGGAGTAATAAAATCTTTTTCTACAAGAACAAAGTAAAAATCTAAACAGTATTGCTGGGGCATTCTTTAGCAGGAAAAATTGAGG
Organism: Glandirana rugosa; assembly: GCA_018402905.1. Classification (NCBI taxonomy): domain Eukaryota; kingdom Metazoa; phylum Chordata; class Amphibia; order Anura; family Ranidae; genus Glandirana; species Glandirana rugosa. The sequence continues at coordinate 575,825 of BLSH010518945.1, read as the reverse complement.
TCTGATGGTGAATTAGGATAATGACTGGACATACAATTTAACCACTTGACCTCTGGAAGATTTACCCCCCTTCATGACCAGGCCATTTTTTGCGATGCGGCACTGCGTTATTTTAACTGGCAATTGCGCAGTCATGCAAAGCTGTGCCCAAACAAAATTGATGTCCGTTTTTTCCCACAAATCAAGCTTTCTTTTGGTGGTATTTGATCAGCTCTGCATTTTTTATTTTTTGCACTATAAACAAAATTTGGAAAAAAAATATATATTTTTACTTTTCTGCTATGAAACCTATCCAATAAAAAAACAAAAAAATATATATTTAATAAATTTAGGCCAATATGTACTCTGCTACATATTTTTGGTAAAAAAAATCCCAATAAGGGTGTATTAATTGGTTTGCGCAAAAGTAGCGTCTACAAGCTATGAGATCAGCGACTTATAGCGGGACTGTGATATTGCGGCAGACATTCTGACACAAACTGACACTTTTTGGGGACCAGTGACACTAATACATTGATCAGTGCTAAAAATATGAACTGTCACTGTACTAATGACACTGGCTGGGAAGGGGTTAACATCAGGGACGATCAAAGGGTTAACAAGCCAGTGTTTTACTATACCGTGTAAGGTGCTTTTACTAGGGGAAGAGATGGAATTCATTCCCTGCTTTGCAGGAACACAAATTCCATCCCGTTACCCCTATTAGAATGGTGATCTGCCTTGTTTACATAGGCAGATCGCAGTTCTGTCTCTCTGCCTGAGACCCTGCACCTGCCAATTGGCTTCTGCTGTGTGTAGTCTACCCGGCAGTGTTGGATCACGTATATATACGTGATCTGATGCACAGGTGCTGCGCTGTAGCAGTAAAACTGTTAAGCACTGAAATGTGTACAGTGAACATAGTTTATTTGCTTAGGTGCCTGTTCACACCAGCGGCTGTGCTAGAACACAACCTCTGGTGTGCTGTATGCAGGGCCAGTACAAGGGGGGAGGAGCGGGGGCCCTGGGCGGAGAGTGGGAGGGGGCAGCATGTTGATAGAATGCAGAAGAGTAACATTATCCTATGCTCCGTGCTGCGAGAGCAGAAGGTGCGCCCTTCCTCAGCAGCAGTCATGACCCTTTTTAGAAAGGGAAAACTCCCTCTCCCCGGCTCTCTCCCTGGGTTCCTGTTAGCAGGCATCACTAAATGGAGGACCGCAGTCTGACTATGCGCCTCCGCCATTTAGCAGCCTGGGTATCCTCTCCTGGCTGCAGCTTTCTTCTCCCGCCACCACAGCATTCATCTAGCTTCTAGCAGGTGGAAGGCACGGCATGCCCGGACAGAGGGCAGGACATGCTTTTCATGTTAACAAGCCAATGATTCAGTGCTGAAATGCGGGGCAGTCCTAGCAACCAATCACCTGGCCGTTAACATGAAAAGCATGTCCGGACACGCCGCGCCTTCCACCTGCTATGTAAGGTAGGATCGGAAAGGAAAGGAGGATTGCAAGGAAAACAGGGGGGCTGTGATGGAGTCCAATATAGAAAAATAAGGGGGGGACACTGTGAAGGTGAATTGGATACAAGTAAGGGACTGAGAAGCAAGTAAAGGGGGCTATAATGGGGACCTGGGTGCTAGGAAGGGGGCTGTGAAGGGGACTGGGGCTGTAAATCAAATTGAGATGCAAGTAAAGGGGGTTGTAAAGGGGACTGGGGTGCAAGAAAGGGGGCTGTGAAGTAGAATGGGGTGCACGTAAAGAGGAGCTGTAAAGGGGGCTGCAATGCAAGTAAGGGGAGGCTGTAAAGGTGACTGAGGTGTAAGGAATGGCGGGTTATGAAGAGAACTGGGAACCAAGGAGGGGGACTGTGAAGGGGACTGGGATGCAAGGGAAGGGGGCTGTTTTAAAGGGTGAAGGTCTCTGTTGTAAGGTGGGGGTGCTGTGATGAGAAGGGCGACAGAGGAAATTTAAGTAAAGCAGGCACTGTAATATAAAGGGGCTGTGATGTAAAGGGGGCACTGTAATGTAAAGGGGCTGTGATGTAGAGGGGGCACTGTAATGTTAATGGGGGGTTCTGTAATGTAAAGAGGGGTTCTGCAATATAAAAGGGGCTGCTGTAGTGTAAAGGTAAGGACTGATGACAATGATGTAAAGGGGGAACTGTAATGTAAGGGGGAAGGGCTATGATATGAAGAAACCGAGTCATAGCACAAACATGAGACTCGAACCTCTAATCGATGAAAATTTTAATTTTGTGAATTTTTCATTCAATACACCTGGTATATACTATAGGTGTGAAATGCCTCTTAGGGGGTACTGCTGGGCACTAGGGTGTATATACTCCTGGTCTCTACTCTGTAGTTTACCCACTCCTGACTCCTGTTGTATATTACATACATCTTACCTCTGCACTCTATAATGAACGGTGTGGGTAAGATGATTGGTCATGCAGAAAAAGAAAAAGGGAGGGGACGCACCTTGGCATGTTCGCCCTGGGCGCTGGATGACCTTGTCCCGGCACTGGCTGTATGCAGTGTTAATTTCATTTACAAAAATATTTTCGTTGATGAAATTAAAACTATTTTAGTCTACTAAAATATGACTAAAACTAAATCAATTCAGATGACTAAAATACAACTAAATCTAAAATGGCATTATGGTCCAAAGATAAAACTAAATCGAAATCTGACGTCAAAATTAACAACGAACTACTACATAAGAATAAGTAAGGGGCATCTACTAAGCTGCTGAAAAAAAAAATGAAGAAAAAGGCTTTTCTTATGTTTTTTTCTTAACCACTCAACGCAAATCACCGTTTATAAATGGCGGGAGCTTTAAGTGGATGTATCGGGGTATAGCCTGGGAGAGAACACCCCCTCCCTCCCACCACCGCTCTTCTCCGGCCTCCTGTCCCACCGGGAGACCAGAGCTCCGATCTGGCATGTCCACCGGCTGTGTGGAGTCCCTATAGAAGCCGAAATCAGCTCCGATCGGGACATCACTTCCGGTTTACTCTGCGGCTAACGGTGCCGGTTTTAAAAAAATGACAGTATTCAGAATCACCGTTTTTACTGTGAAGTGATGGGGGATGGGGATGTTTATTCCTTGTGATAGCAACAAAAGCGATCATTTTTTTTTTAAAGGAACAGTGTTAAAAAAATAAAATAAAAAATATAAAAACATTTTTTAAAAGTGCCACCGTCCCCGCAAACTCGCACAGCAAAGAAAAAGCATACTTAAGTCGTGCCTGCATATGAAAACGGTGTTCAAACCACACATGAGGTATCGCCACGATCGTCACGATCGAGTGTGAGCAATAATTCTAGCATAACTCTGCACCTCTAACCTGGTAACCGTTAATTTTTTTAAAGCGTCGGCTATGGAGATTTTTAAGTACCGGAGTTTGTCGCCATTCCGCGAATGTGCGCAATTTTCACCCGTAACATGTATGGTATTTATTTAATCAGCGGAACATCCTCTTTCACAATATACAAAAAAATTGGGCTAACTTTACTAACTTTAAATCACAATTGAAAGAGCGCTGCGCAAATACAATGTGACAAAAATTACTGCAACGTTCATCATTTTCATCTTCTATGTTTCTATGTTTCTATTTTATTCTCTAGGGTGTATGAAAAAAAAAATATATATATAATGTTTGGGGGGTTCTAAGTAATTTTCTAGCAAAAAAAAAAAAAAATGATTTTAACTTGTAAACAACAAGTGTAAAAAAGGGCTCCGGGGCTGAAGTGGTTAATATTTAATGTTGGTAATATATTCAGGTAATATATGTAATATCATTACAGTCCATAGAGTTTACAGTCTTTTTTTTGTTTTTTTTTTAAATATATTTTTAAGTTGCACTTTTGTTCGTCAAAAATACATTTTTTTGTTTGTTTATGAAACTTGGTTTTAGTTATAAAGACGTTATAAATCACGGCTAAATCTGTGTCTGTAGTGCATGTTCAAACATTAATACCATAAATAATAACCTGTTGTTAGATTTTTACTCCAGGAGTATAAAATGAGTTTGGCAATTCTAAAGAAATGATTAAATAATGCATTACAATTTAACTAAACCCATTTGCTTTTAGTCGACTAAAATATGACTAAAACTAAAACAATTCAGATGACTAAAATAGGACTAAAACTAAAATGGCAAATTGAAATTGGACGTCAAAAGTAACACTGGCTGTAGGATGACAGCGGTGACATTTTATCGGGCACAGCATGGTGCGAGGTGATGGATTGCTTTGCACTGCACTGCGCCACATGCCGTACATTTTTCAGAGCACAGCATCCCAATGCAATGCTGTGGTGTGATCTGGCCAGGTAGGAGACAAGGCAATTTGCCTTGTCCAACAGCGGGACTGCACTGGATAAGTTGCCCAAAGCAGTTCTTTCACACCTTGTGTAAACAGGCCACAAGGGTTCTATTTTCCATCCAGACATTGATGTACTGCACCAGTCCACCATGTTCCCATATTCCCCTCTTTTTCCCATTATTATTGCATAAAAAAATGAGAGCTGGAGTGTTTTGAATATGTATTATCCCATGTTTGACACCAGATGTATTTGTCACTGTTTATCAATATCTTTAACAAATAGATGTCCATTCAGTGCCCTTAGCTCTCTAATTAGAAAAATATGCATGATTCAATAACATGAATCTGTCAAGTGATCATGTCACATTGAATAGGTGTCCTATCCGGTGATGGTGTAAAAGGCTGTATTGGACTGGGTCTTCAGACCTGGTGATCATACTTTCTGTTGTAGCATTGTCCACTGTGTGGACCATTACAATACAGGTTCTATAGTGAAGTTATATGAAATGTTTCAGGATGATTGACATGAACGTTGTTCCGACTCCCATGTTCTGCACTAATCAGAATGGTACCGGAGGACATGATGGCATGGAACCTATGTCACTGGTGAAGCTCTGCTAATTTATGCCAATTTTTGGAAATTGATGTGTGGCCCTATTACCGCATGCAACTGAAGCCTGTGTGAAATGATCAGCTGATTATTCTATTTTGAGAATTTTCCAACTCCAGTACAGAGTGTAGAGCATTTCCAAACACGAGAAGCTATATGAGAATGTCTGCTCTCCTAACATGATCCATTCGCTTTATTTGAATTATGAAACATCTTCAAACAATTGCAAGTATTCTTATACTGTATATTGTAGTAAAGAAGAGCATATGAACAATGTCCTTTAACCTAAAGAGAAGGTAAAGTTGCACCACTCCTGAAGCTCACCAAATAAAGTCCCGTACTGCTGTCAATTGCCTGGCCCGCGACCCCAAGTTCCATAAGGCAAAGAGAAAGGTGGTGGCACTTCCAGCATTTAAAAATCCATATTTATTGAGAAATAATCCTGGACAGGATATGCACAAACACAGCTCTAGGAGCAACAGCAAACGCGTTCACACCACTGTGCTTAATCATTGTCCTTTTACCACTTCAGTACCGGACACTTTTATCCCCTTCCTGCCCAGGCCAATTTTTCAGCTTTCAGTGCTGTCACACTTGAATGACAATTGCACTGCAACACTGTATCCATATGAAATTTGTATAATTTTTTCACACAATTAGAGCTTTTTTTTGGTGGTATTTAATCAATGCTGTTTTTTTTTTGCAAAACAAATTAAAAAAGACCAAAAAAACTAATTTTTCTTTGTTTCTGTTATAAAATTTTGCAAATAAATAATAATTCTTCATAAATTTAGACCAAAATGTATACTGCTACATTTCTTTGGTGATAATAACCCAAATCAGTGTATAGTGTGCATTTAGCATTTTCTAGTATTTCTTTGATTGTCTACTATATAGCACCTGAATAATCTGTCTGTAGTGTGCAGTGTATAGTGTACAGTGTTTAGTCTGTAGGAAAGTTATAGAGTCCACAAGCTGTAGTATATATATTTGAAAATCGATCAATCCTGATGTGCTGAGAGCCTATCTCATTTTCTGAGGCACAAAAATGTCAGGACAGTAAAAATATCCCCCAGATGACCCCTTTTGGAAAAGTAGGCAGTCCACGGTATTTAGTAAGAGTCTTGGTGAGTTTTTTGAAGTTGTAATTTTTTGTCACATTTTTTAGGAAAATGAAGAAATGAAAAAAAGAAAGATTTTTTAAAATATATTACATATACAGTGCAGTACAGCGTCATAATGTACTGGTGACATTATGTAAAAAAAAAAAAAATAATAATTTAAATATTTTTTATTACATTTCTTTTCTTTTTTTTACATTTTTCTTTTACATACAGTGACCAGAGCAATACAGCGTTACTATAGTAACAATGTACTACTCTGGGGGGGTGATCAGGATTTTTTTTTACACACTATGCATATCTGAATAAGCAACCATTTTTTTCTGAATGAAAACTGCTCATTCAGTGTTAACTATTGTGATTACCTGTGATTGGCTACAGTTAATCACATGGTACAGATGGGCAGTGATTGGGCCTGATTGGATGACTGTGACCAATCACAGAGCTCATTACAATAATACACAATCAAAGGCATGTAACAAAGCCTTTCATTGTGTACAACTGTCATGTGATCTGCTGTGATTGGCCACAGCGGTCACATGGTACCAGCAGAGGGCCAGTACAGTGATCTGTCACCGGCCGTGTCTGAGGGTCACAGTGGGTGACAGATCGCGCCAGAGCGTGGCCCCGATCCTGGGAGGAACATCATATGACGTCCTCTTAGGATCGGGCCATGCTCTGGGGCGATTTCACCGGGCCATGCTGGGGCCAGGCCAGAGATTTTATCAGTAAAGTTATATGGTCCAAATCTTCTTCTTAATTGAGGATGACCTGATTCTAAAGCTTGCCATACACCATGCAAATTTTGCCCGGTTCCCTACGAGCCAGCTGGAACTCGCTACATTGGTGGTTCTATTGCCACCCTCCTGCCCAACATCCTTAGATTGAAAAATCAAAGAGGCTAGACCTAAAATTGTTGACTAAACAGCCTCTGCTGTCGATTGTCAGAATACAATGTGGGAATTTCACCCATCCACGATGTACTGTATAGAGGAACAGGCTAAACCAAAAATATTTAACTGTATGGCCAGCTTAAAGCTTTTCATTTGTGTAAATACGTTCATAATCGTACATTTTTGACCCCACTGAAAAAAAAAAAAAAATCAGTTATTAGAATCAGAACATCATACGTGCTAATGTCTTGTCTTCCATTAATTTAGTATGTGATTCTCTGTATAGACAGAACATCACTTGCTCATATAGTGGGCTGTGTTTGACCTCGTTACAAGACATTGATTTCATCTGTGAACTCTATCTTAACTGCGCCAGTAGTTGAGAACTAAAAGCTTTTGTAATCAGGATCCAACCAGCGAATGCTGAAAAAGATCAATATTCTGATGTATTGTGTCCTACAGAGAACTGAGAATGTCAAAAGACGCATTTATTTTAAAAATAAAGCAATACTTTTATTGAAAACAAAATAAATTATATCATAAATATACACAGGCATCAACAAATGATGCATGGTCAGCTGGTGTCATCTCACTTGTTGCGTTTTGTGGTTATTTCCCTGACCATTTGCTGCAGCACTGTGATTTCCCATGTTCTCTTAATGTTTCCTCATGATGGTTGCCTTATGCTGGCCATAGACATGTCCTTTTTCTCATTAAGCCAGAGGTCTCAAGGTAACAAAAACAGATTCCTCCATCCACACAAATGAGCTGGATGGAGAAATCCCCCTCTGCACATGGGACATTGTATTCTGATAGCGGCTTCTGGTGATCAGGAAAAGTTCTCCAACTTGTTAATTTGATAAAAGTTGTTTCAACTATCGACCCCTGTCAAACATGGAGGGCCAAACATTGATTGAAATTTGTTAGCTTGAGCAGGGAGTGGCCAAAATTAAATCAGTGTTTGGTCCTCCTTGTTCGACAGAATTTCTATTCATCTATGCCCAGCTTAACACATCTCTAGTCCATTAGGAGGCCTATTTTCTGTGAGCGGGGGAGCCCTGTTACACATCTTTGGATGGGAGTGAAGAAAAAAGCAAAATTCTGGAGGGAAAAGCCTGGTACATTACCACCATTGATTGCAAAAAACACTAAGCCACTGTGGTTAGCACCCCTAACTTTCTGCACTGGGGTCCCAGTCAGGAAGCTCCAAAGTGGCTCTAATGTGTACATGTGAAATAGGGACCTTCGACGGTAAACACCTTGAGGACTAGGATTGATGTAAATGTGATGTGTAAATTGTTGGCGCTATAAAAATACTTGTAATAAATAAAATGGAAGACAGGAGCACACTGTCCATGGATAAAGGACCAAGGGATAAAGGGACTAACCACCATTAAGCAAAGAGACCACAACTAGATGCAGGGACTGATTAGCACTGAAAAAAGGGACTACCTGTAGATAGACGGAATGCCCACCCTAGGACACAGGTACCACCACTGCCTAGTAGGGCTGTGATTTGAACAAATATAGATATAAAGATTGATCATTATTGGACAAGTAGACCTAAAGAACCATTAGACACAGGGACTGGCCAACCAGAGTATCGCAATAGCCACGGTTTGATAACTATTATAACTAGGGGATGACTATAACTAGATTCAGGGAATGACCATTTCTACTGTCAGACAATGACTTTTACTAAAGGCCATACAGCAATCACATCTATAGCTATAAAGTGAGCAATACCACTACAGCAATACCACTACAGCTAAAGAGTGACCATCACTGGAAGGGAACCCTAATACAGCTAGAGATACACTACTACCACTAGACAGTGACCACCCCCATTAGGCCTAGGCAATGGCCACCACAGAATTATCACTATGGTTGGAAGTGGACATCATATAAATCCATTTACTAGGCCCCACCTTCATATTTAGGGCACATGCAATGCATTTATGCCACCATCACAGTGTAGTCTTAGTGCAGGGACTGTAGCTGGTTCCTAGATTTGAAGTGAAAATGAATGAAATGAATTGAATACATTTGTATCCACATTTAAATAATGTAAACTATACTTTAATCTATTGTAATCTATAAGGATATTTAAAGTATTATTAAACCCAAAACCCATATACTGTTTATATGGATATGCATATACAGCCTGATTTTACTGTTGTGGGTTTAGTAACACTTTAAGTGCGGTGGCTCCAATAGTTTTATTTTTTTAGCCTTTTTTCCTTTATTTTCACTTGCTGATCCAGCCATTAACACAATTCTGTCTTGGGGTGTCTCAATTGTGGATCAAGGAGACCGGAAACACCTTTGGACAGCACCACTGTCAATTTGGCCGTGTTAGATGAATTGGAAAATTTAGATGGACTTCACTAACAATTTAAAGCCAAACTCCTTCTAATGCTTTTCAGCAATATTTATTTTTTGTATAAAGGTTTTACATAAATGAATTAAAGCTGGCCATTGTAAGAGATTATGACTAAGCGGATTATGTGTCCGTGAAATGTGTCAATCTCCTTGCACCTTGTCACTGATTTGTTAATGGACATGTTGTGTTATCATCATCCATGATGTTCATGCTTTCTTTTGGACAATAAATGGAATTATCTCCAAATCAGCTGAAGTGCTGTCTACTTGCTCTTTGAATCTCATGGCCATTGTAAGTCCCCCTGTCAGTGTTAAATGGTTGGTTAAACCCTCTAACTGCCACTTTTTCTGGACAGCTGGTTGGACTGGTACGCTGCAATAAAATCAAACTTTGTTTTCAAGCTTAATACCTCTTTAAAGAGGAGTTCCAGCCTGGGGGAAAAAATAAAAGTCAGCATCTACAAATACTGTAGCTCCTGACTTTTAATATAAGGACACTTACCTGTCCAGGGAGCCCACAATATCGGCACCCCAAGCCGATCTGTCCATAGGCTCCGGGTGCAGGCTGCGCTTGTGCGAGTCGTGCTGTGCTTTCTGAATGGTCCCGTGACTTCTGGGCCCTGTGTGTCTCCCAGAAGTGGAAGTTTTGTAGATCGGCGCACAATGATGAGGGAGTTGAGGTTTTTGACAGGTATACGCTCCCCCTCCCCCGTCCGGTGCCAAATGTGGCAGCAGAGGGGGGGGGGGGAACCAACAGACAGAGCTTTTCTTTTTGGGTGGAGCTCCGCTTTAACGTCACAGAGCAGATTTTATGGATGTTGGCCAGCATGCTTAGCTAAGTTAATCGTTGTGTTATGCAGAGTTTGATCTGCAATCTGTCACTCAAAGCAGCAGTATGTGAAATCTCACATTTCTGCAATCTGTCCCTCAGAGTAACAGTAGTAGTAATCTCAGGATGCAGGATCAGATGTTAAAATGTCTGCAATCTGTCCCTCACAAAAACGCCGGCAGCATCCTCTCCCTACACTAACCCAAGAGCATGTGACATGCAGCACTGTGACTCCAGCCTCATATAGAGGCTGGGTCACATAATGCACTGGCCAATCACAGCCATGCCATTAGTAGGCATGGCTGTGATGGCTTCTAAGGGCAAACCAGTGAAACGCTTGTTGATTGGCTACCCTGCAGCTATTCAACTTGCGTGATCAACTACCAGAACCCAGAACCCGAACGTTTTTTGAAACGTTCGGGTCCGGATCCCGGACACACCAAAGTTCGGTACGGACCCGAACGTTACAGTCCGGGTTCGCTCAACACTACCTATAATATCTCTTTTATTGTAAATTGGTGTTATATTATTAACTTCACCATACACCAAAAAAGTTTAACTTTCAAAAAATAAATGATGCCATCGCCACATATTCTGAAATCAGTTGAGTGGAAGCTACTGTCATATATTAAAAAACAAAAAAACAAAACTTCTAATCACTTATGTTTATGTATGAACATAAAATATGTCCTCACTGTGGTGCATTGTACAAACTAGCCAGTTTAGATACAATTCTCTTTGTCCACAGTGGACCTAGCAAATAAAATGATCAGACTTTGTGCTGGTTGTGGAGAAGGTTTACATTTACAAGAAATCTTCCCGGATTAGAGCATGGTGTTGCTATGACAACTTGTGGATGGGAAATACTAGTGTCAGTGCTAAAACCAGAAATTACTATCTACAGCACAATGGTAATTTACTTACATAATTAAATAGACTATACCAGGGCTTCATTGATACAAGAGATTGATAAAGAACAAATATAGCCATGCTGTAAAGAAATATTGTTTATAAATCTTTTGATTCATCCATTTAACTTTTTAGTAACGTACACCTTTTGTAAATTGGAATTTTTATAGTTTAGATGGTATTACTTGGATGTTTATCCTGTAGAAACAATGATAGAAAAAAATGTGCATCCCGATCCGAGACCCTCCTTGCTAGCAAGGTATGATTGAGCACCATTAGGTGGGAAATAATTTGGAGAAGGTTTAGCTATACTCTGTGATGCTTGACATAGCAATAATTCTTTAATGAGGATTGACCTTCACTTTTTGTGTTGTTGTCGTGTTTTTTTTTTGGTCTGACATTTTCCCATCGGTACAGCCATTAGGTGTTAAAACATCAGATTAGAGTTGGGTACTTGTTATAAAGTCACATTTCAGTACTTCATTGGTTGTTCTTGGTTATTTTACTTTTTTATTGCCAGAGGGACTTGAAGTCGTTTATTATTTATCACCCATAAGGTACAACTGTCCGGTGGTTTGAAGCGTGATGTGAAGCTTCACTAGAAGTGCTCCAACGCTTGACATTAAGATTTTCATTATATTCCATGGTGCCTGTTCACACCTCAGAGAAGTGTGACTTAAAGCTTGAAGCTCATGGCGCAAAAAAATATGAAAGCTTTTTTTGAGGCAGAGATGTGGATTTTAGCCATAATAGACTCTGATAGGAGCGGTTGAAACACACATGTAGCTGTGTGGCTTTTTTTTTTTTTTTACACTTTTTTTGTCTAGTAACTAGATTTCCTTTGCTAAAATTTGAAAACTTATTCAAGCCTAAAATGCACACAAAAATGCCTTTATAAACACTAAAAATAAATAAATAATAAATAAAAAAGACCAAGAACACTTAACTCAAATGTATATAAATTCCACTGTAGACAGTACAGTGGTCTGCTACACTCCCCTCCTTGGGGAACCACCATTACAGCTCTGCAATCAACAGGGAGCATGACCATTACTGATTGCAGAGCTGTAGTGGTAACTCTGGAAGGCTGGATTCACACCTCTGCATTTCCTAAATGTGCAACTAAACACAGAAAAATTTGTGTTTTTGCCATTGGTTTCGCAAAGTTGCTGCAATTGTTAATGGCACTTCAAGCACAGGTAGCAGATGCACTTTATGTCATGCGATACAAATGCTCCAAAATGTGCACTGAAAAAATGCCTAACACGGCACGGCCAAAAAGGTTCTGGATTCACTTTGGGGTGTCTAGGGCAGCCCATTGAAATTAATGGGCTTCCCTAGGTGCGACGTGTATTGACGTGTGCAGAAAGCACTTGCGCAGGAACGGCCATTCCTTCTATTGCTCAGATGTGAATGGGGCCTAAGGGAGCGCGTCTGGCCACTGTACAGAGACCGGTGTTCTCCAATGGAAAGCAATAATCTTTATCTGCAGCTGCGGGAAAGCACTTTGCCCCATGACTGGAGCTTCATTAAAAAGGACAGAAAAACACAGGAACATATTTATTAAGCAGTAAATGTGACATTCACTAAACATTCACTGCAGGTGCATGGGTTTTAAATGACAGTTATTCATTCACCTGTAGTTAATGATTGGCAAAAGCCACATTCACTGCTTTATAAATATTCTTCGAAGGTATTCAAAGTGGTTGTATCCCGTTTGGTGATTTTTACCTACAGGTAAGCCTATAAAAATATATTCACCTTACATGCAGCCACTGACGTCACGGCGCATGTGCATAGCGCCGGAAGCTTGCCAGAAACACTGCCAGAAAGAAGCTTCCTCCGCGGGGACCGGGGAACCCTGACAGAGCTTCGTTCTGAGGTAAGTATACTTACCTATATACTAGTTCATTATGCCTTTGCCTTACAGGGTTTTTTTTTTTTTTTTTTAATTTGACTATACAACCGCTTTAAGAAGTTGATTTTTACAGTATTTTTTTTATGAATAGAAGCTACATCTGGGCTTTCATAACTTCTAGCAATAGCGAAATGGTTTACTTGGTGGACAATATACAGTACATAGAATTCTGTCTCTCTTCGCTCTCATAGAATCATGTTTACACTATTCTCTCTCTTCTATATTTACTCAGACGTACACTTGCTGATTTGTAGTTGCCTCCTGCTCTCCTTCCCCTCTACACAAGTACATCAATAATATGTTATTTTTCTCCTAGCTCATTTGCTCTCATCCCATTCCCTGGCTTTCACCTTATCGCATACAGCCTCCGGATTTCAGTGCTCTTCTCCTCCCTCCATCTAACTCTTCACACTCACATATTCATTCTGTTTCCATCCCCCCCAGTCCAGTGCTCGCCTCTTCTTACACACCAGCTGACTTTATTTTTTTTCTCTCAGTGGTCCTTGAAGGACTGAGCTTTATGATTTCATTAGACATATTAATTTAGCCCCTTACCTTTATAGCTGTTTTGCCGCGTTTTGCATGCCGCGTCTAGGAGCGATTTTTAAAAAAAATGTAAATGCCTGTAAACGAAAGGCTCCTAGACGCGAGTTACCACGTTTAGGCGCGTTTAGCTTCTGAACCTGGCGTCTGAACCCATTTTTTTTGCATTCAGAAAAAAGCCTATAAACGTGACTGCCTGAAAAAGACTCTAAACGACCCTGTGTAAATGTACTGATAAGACATACGAAAAATAACATTAAATGAGTTCAGGGACAGCTGGAAAAAACGTCCAAATGCCCCTGAACATCCGTTTATCAGCCTCAGTGTGCATGAGGCCTTAGGCATTTGGACTTCCTAGACTTGGCAGCCCAACAGCTGGCATTACTTCTGTAGGATAAAACAGATGTTATACAGAGGGTAATACCCAATTTAAGTTTGAGGCCCAGATTCACACATATGCGGCCGCGGGTTCGTGTCTGGGGTCCGGTGTCCCTGTTCACTGGTTCAGGTGCCAATCAGGTCCGAATTTTTGCCTGAATTTGCACCTGAGTCGGACCCAAAGACGCACAGGATTTTGAATGCGGACCGTGGCCGCCCGGACCTGTGTGCACCGGCTCCATTGAGAGCTGGCCACACTCACCTGTCGTGCGAATTGGATGCAAGCAAATGTGTGAACCCAGCCTGTGGGTTAATTTCACCTTTGGGATCATATTTCGTGTTTCACCCATGTTTAGGGGGTAGCATGAAACATAATATCATGTTTATGTTGCCATGTGGCTCCACCCGCACAGCCGTAAGATAGTGAGTACAAGTCCCGTCTGCCACAGTGGCAGAGGGACTCATACACTATATTACCAAAAGTATCGGGATGCCTGCCTTTACACACACATGAACCTTAATAGCATCCCAGTCTTAGTCCATAGGGTTCAATATTGAGTTGGCCCACCCTTTGCAGCTATAACAGCTTCAACTCTTCTGGGAAGGCTGTTTACAAGGTTTCGGAGTGTGTCTATGGGAATGTTTGACCATTCTTCCAGAAGCGCAATGGTGAGGTCAGGCACTGATGTTGGCGGAGGAGGCCTGGCTCGCAGTCTCCGCTCTAATTCATCCCAATGGTGTTCTATCAGGTTGAGATCAGGACTCTGTGCAGGCCAGTCAAGTTCCTTCACCCGAAACTCGCTCATCCATGTCTTTATGGACCTTGCTTTGTGCACTGGTGCGCAGTCATGTTGGAACAGGAAGGGGCCATCACCAAACTGTTCCCACAAAGATGGGAGTATGAAATTATCCAAAATGTCTTGGTATGCTGACACCTAAAGAGTTCCCTTCTTTGGAACTAAGGGGCCAAGCCCGACCCCTGAAAAACAACCCCACACCATAACCCCCCCTCCACCAAATGATTTGAACCAGTGAACAAGGCAAGATCCATAAAGACATGGATGAGCGAGTTTGGGGTGGATCTTAATTGGGCACATGAGCAATTATGTCAATCCACTTGTAGATCACTGTTTCCCCTACTTCATCCCCATAACAGGTAGTCCATACCAAGGGCTGAGGAAGATTCAGCAAGTGATCGCGGTTGCAATGGCCAGGAGGCTCCTATCCAAAATTAAATGCACATTCTTCATTCAAATGGGTGGAACCTGACTTTAAATTGCAACCGTTTCTTAAACAGTATAATTTCCTATATTTCATAACCTAACCAATTGCTTATTCAAAACCACAACAACTAACAAATTCATTATGTTTAATCTCTTTTTATTAAGTTTTCTGTTCAAGGAATACAAAAGAATACAAAATCATAAGAAGGAGACAGCATCAAAGTCATACAGTAACAATAAAGAGATCTGTCAAAACTCATATCCTTCAAATTTTAACAGAATCTAACAAATTAATTAATTTTGCATTTAATAAAATTTGTATGTTTTTAGAAGAATGACCGAGTTCTTTTATTGACTTTCCAATCTGCACGGAGAAACACCCAAGATTTGTGTTGCTCTAGCAACTAATAGACTTTAGCAAGTGAGGATTAACAAATGAGAGCTATCATCTAATATTTGAATAAATCTTCCCTGATTTTTTTTTTTCATGCACAAGATTAAAACTGGTCTAAAAGCATTGAAATATTCTGTGGCCGATAGTATTTCTCTAACCCACTGTGATATTTTTTTCTTTTTAATATCGTTTTATTGTGAACTGAACATCTTTTGACCTGCATGTACAGAGACAATTAATAATCCACTCATGTCATGTGAAATACACCTGGCAGCACACCAAGCTCTGTTGAACAGCTTGTTTTGAACTGAATTATAAATTCAGGGATATATTACCTGTTACAGCTTAATTTCTTCTATTGAATTACTGAGAAAGGAAAAAAAGGCTACGGCATGTTCCGTATTGAGGACCTGTGGGTTACAGGACATGTGAGCAAGTACCAGGCAGTTTAAAGTGGAACTCTAGTCAACTACTATATATAAAAAAAATGTTACCCATTCAGTTCCATATGAAACTTTTATTTTAGTTGTGGATAGAGTGGTGATGGGTTAGCACTCCTATGGGGCTTTTTTTGCTGCCTGTGCCCCAATTTGTCCTGGTGACCACCATTGATGGGGCTGAAAGTGAGGAACAAAGCAGTATTCAGAGTTGCCACCAGAACAGGAAAAGTAGAGAAATCTTAAGTGACCGCTGTCTCAGGGGGAATTTCCCTTACATTTTGAGAAATTTCTTCCCATTTCCTGTTGTCTCTACAAGACAGAAAGTGAAGGGAGGCATCACCAATGGGACACAGATGGAAAAAACTGACAGGGGTTTTCACCATTCCTATTCTACCTTAAAAAGAAAAGAAAATGTTTTGCCCTTAGTTATGTTTTAACACCTGGATTTTAGTAAGAGCATACTATAGGAGATAATTCATACCATCATTAAAGTTGTTGTCAAGTCATGACAACCACTATAAACTACAGGTAAGCCTATATTCAGGCTTACCTGTAGGTCCCGGGAATATCTCCTAAACTTGCACCATTTAGGAGATATTCCCTTTATTTGCATGTGTCGACGTCATCGGCCGGGCCGTTTCTTCACTAAGTGTGCCGTAAATAAGTGATATCAGCTGGAGTCTGCGCTGTGATTGGTCGGCGCCCGGGATCCCGGAAGACAACGGACTCGGGACCGCTGCTACAGCATCGATCTAAGGTACGTATACTAGCTTACTATATTATTTACTTCTGATCACTTCACTCTGCGTTATACACTGCTGACTTTTGATCTCTGCATTACTTGCTCTTGTCCCTGCACTACTGAAATCTGCAAATTTACTAGCAACCTCTAAAATTTGTGTTATTTACTACTGAACTCTGAACTCTTCAAACCTTTCTTACTTGAATGGGGCCGTGCTAGGTTATCCCTTTAAAAAGAAGTGTGCTTCACCCTGGTGATTTTTGATATCTTTAATGTTGTTTAGGTAGTTTTCCACCTCTCCAGGGCTGCCTACCCCTGTCTTAGATTAGGCCATTGAAGTAGCTGTACCTACTAATTTTGAGAATGTGCTATATTTACTGGCCCATTACCACCTGCCTATAATGGAAAACTGAAATAAGCTAATAAAAAGAAAGCACATTTCTCATAGGAGCTAAGTATAAGCAAAACGAACCATGAACATTTTTCCAGATGCTGAGCACAGCAGTGCAGTTGTCCCTTACCTTTGTTTCAGTTATGAATCAGACCTCATTTGGTGTCAGTGGGCTGCGTTTGAGCATATGGGCCCACTGTGGAGGCAAAATAAAACACTGCGTTTTATTTTATGTGGGTCAGAGATTGGTATCACAGCATACAGAAACCTGGGGTCCTTGGCTTTTGTCACATTGTTTTCTAGCACTCAGGAAATAAAACCCTTTTAAACCAAAGTTCCCTAAGCATTATTAACATTCTTATTTTTTTGTTCCAGGTTTGCTCTTGCGTATGTTGCTTGTTATCCTATGGCGTGTTTTTGTAGAACCTGCTTGCGTTCTAAAAATACATGTAATAAAATACTTGTCTGAACTAGGTAAAATAGACCTCATTGCAAAAGCATGGTTCATATTCAACGGTTTTCTTCATTTTACACTGCTTTTAGCTCTACATAGATATATTTAATAGTGCTTAATAAGAATTGAAATATTTTGTCTACTAAATCTTATTTAAAGGATAAGCAATACTTCCAAAATATTTTTATCCACCCTACCTTCATCCCTTCTGAACCAATACCTAATATACCACCTACCTCCCCAGCTTCTTACTTACCATAGATCAAGGGTAGGCAACCTGCGGCCCTCCAGCTGTTGTGGAACTACATTTCCCATGAGGCATTGCAGGGCTGGCAGTTACAGAATTGAATTGAAATATTTTATCTACTAAATCTTATTTAATGGATAAGCAGTACTTCCAAAATATTTTTATCCACCCTACCTTCATCCCTTCTGAACCAATACCTAATATACCACCTTCCTCCCCAGCTTCTTACTTACCTTAGATCAGGGGTAGGCAACCTGCGGCCCTCCAGCTGTTGTGGAACTACATTTCCCATGAGGCATTGCAGGGCTGGCAGTTACAATTACTCCTAAAGGCATGATGGGACTTGTAGTTCTGCAACAGCTGGAGGGCCACAGGTTGCCTACCCCTGCCTTAGATGGACAGCCCGAGGTTGACTCCCTTAGGCTGAAATTTTCGAACCATGGCCAAGGTCTCACTGCACAAGTGCAACTGGTTAGGAAGTAGAATTCAGCTAAAGGATATAGACTTTGTAGCAGGTTATGGCTGTCCTTTCTAGGTTAGTAAATAGCAGAATCCAGGAAATTAAGTCGGCACTCCAAATCCTTAGGCAATGATTTATTGGTACTTGTTAAAAGAATACAAGGGGCTAACGCGCTATGTCAAAACCGCCTTGGTCACAGCTCACTGGCGGTTTTGCCGTAACGCGTTAGCCCCTTGTACCATTTTAACATTTACCAATAAATCGTTGTCTAAGGATTTGGAGTGCCGACTTCTTTTTCTGGATTCTGCTGTTTGTCTGATGTTGGGAGGACATCAAAGCCAGAGCACCCTACCGTGGACTCTATGCTGACTTTCAGGACCTTCCCTTGTTCAGAGCGCTGCAAACTTGTCTGTTTGCTATAGGTTAGTAAATAGCTGGATGGGTTTGCTAATATAGGTCAGCATACCTAGGCAGGGTGGAGAAAAGACTAGTACATACCACCAGTGTGTATGGCAGCCGGTTCGGTCGCCTTCTGTCGGATGTGCATGCTGGAAAACCAGCAGCCAACCGACTCCCGCTCAGCACTCTCAGCCAATGGCGGAGTGTTCTGGTGGGGGCCACCCCCCTGTCAGGACACAATATCACAGCAGGGGAGATTGCTGTACTAACATTGGATTGTTAGTACAGCAGCTCTGATCTGAGCTGGGTTGTCAACAAAAAACGAGTGGTATATACCAGGCATAAGGCTGGCTATATATTATACAATTTTTCTTTAGATTTAATAAAACCATATAATATGAGATCAACCCTAAAAAAATTCAATTTGTATGCAATCAGACAGACCCTCGCACTAGTTGAAGGTAAATCTAAAGAAAATTGAATAAGAAAATTGTATAATGTATGGCCAGCTTAAGTGTACTTCATTTTTTTTAAAGTGGTTGTAAACGTGACTGGCCTCAGCAGATACACAGAGATGAAACAAATCCTCCTACATAAGTTGTACCTGTTTATCTGAAGCCATCTCTATTCTATAGCCATTCAAAGTACAGAATGTGCAGCTGTAGAGCTCAGTGATATCTGATTGGAGGGAAGGGGCACACCCCCCTTCACGCAGCACACAGACACAGAGCTGAGGCTGTCAATCAGAGGCTGTGTGCTGGAGCTGTCTCCCGTCACCTTTTTTTCTTGGTGTCCAGAAAGCTTGTGAGAAGTGACACGTGCAGATAGCAGAGCAACTAGGCAGCAGACAGAAATTACACATAGGGGTTTATTTACTAAAGCTGGAGAATGCAAAATCAGGCTCACTTCTGCACAGAAACCAATCAGCTTCTAACTTCAGCTTGTTCAATTAAGGTTTGGCAATAAAACCTGGAAGCTGATTGGTTTCTATGCAGAAGTGAGCTTGATTTGCATTCCCCAGCTTTAGTAAATAGTGCTCTGGATTGAGACTATAGTGATAGGTTTGTTCATATTTCATGTCATGGTTTACAACCACTTTAACCACTTAAGGACCGAAAGGATTTCCAGCTTTAGGACCGGAGCCCTTTTTGCGATTCGGCGCTGCGTCGCTTTAACTGACAATTGCGCGGTCATGCGACATTGTACCCAAACGAAATTTGAGTCCTTTTTTTCCCACAATCAGAGCTTTCTTTTGGTGGTATTTGATCACCTCTGCGTCATTTCTGATCGCCGCTATAAACAAAAGAAGAGTGACAATTTTGCAAAAAAAAACAAATTTCTTACTTTTTGCTAAAATACAAATCCAAAAAAAAAAATATAAAAAAACATTTTTTTTCACAGTTTTTGGCTGATTTATATTCTTCATCATATTTGCGATAAAAAAAATTGCAATCGGCGTTTATTGATTGGTTTGCGCAAAAGTGGTCGCGTTTACGGATGATGAGAATTCATTTTTGGGGTTTTTATTTTTTTTTATTTTTACTAATAATGGTGGCGATCTGCGATTTTTAGCGGTACTGCGATATTTCAGCGGACATGTCGGAACATTTTGACACTTTTATGGGACCATTGGCATTTATACAGCGATCAGTGCTATAAAAATGCACTGATTACTGTGTAAATGCCATTGGCAGTGAAGGGGTTAACCTGCAGGGGGCGCACTAAGGGTTAACTATGTTCCCTGGGTGTGTTCTAACTGTATGGGGAGTGCCCTAGCTGGGGAAGGGAAGTGGTCACAGCCTTCACGTACAGGAAGGCTGTGATCACAGCCCTTCCCCCTTCACAGAACGGAGGTCCGTGTTTACTTACACGGACCTCCGTTCTTTCACTCCGGGGGGGGCATCGCGGGTGGCCGGCGGCAATCAAAGCCGCCGCACCCGCTCCCTGGCCCTCCCCGGACACAGTGAGCGCATGGGCGCGCCTCCGGCGGCGCGCCCATGCGCTCACTGTGCGCGATCTGGCGGCCGCCGTCGTATGACGGCGTTTCGCCTTACAGAGCCACTTTGCCGCCGTCAGATGCCGATCGGCGGTCAGCAAGTGGTTAAAGACCTATAGTAGCTCTGAGGACATTTAATTCATCATGTATGTGAAGGATATTTCTTTCTTTTTTTTAAGCCGGCCATACTCTGGTCAAATCATTGCTGGTTCAGCATTGATGGCCGAAATTCGATCAGCATGTGGTTGCCCCTGATCATTTGATCGGTATATTCTGCTGTTAAAATACAAAGTCCTGACGGGGGGGGGGGATTCCTCTCCATCCACCTTGTTTGTGTAGAGGAATAAATGAATAGTCTATGGTCAGCTTTAGACTTCATGCACACAGGACGTTAAAAAACATCCTAAAAATGTCAGTAGCTTATCAGTGATTTCTTCAGCTTTTATTAGCGTTATATTACCGTGTTTTTTTGCATTTTTTAAAGGGCCAGTGTTTTTTTTTCCTCAATTGATCTAAAACATCCAAAAACGTTGAGAGCCGGCTTTAGCTGCGTTTCTTGCGCACTTTTGAGCGTTTTTATGCATTTGAGCGTTTTTACATCTCTCGGAACCCTCTTGTCTTGGTTTTTTTTTTTACAGCTCAAAAACTTCACTGCTAAAAACAGTTGATAACAGCCTATGTGTGCATGAACACATAGGATAACATGATGAAGAGTTTATTTACTGTAGAAAAAAACGTCTGCAGCTGAAAACAGCTGCTGTAAAACAGTCAAGAAACGTCCTGTGTGCATGAGGCCTAAGTCTTGTCTGCAGTTATAGTGCAGAGCAATATTTACATTGGCCTGGTCTGATGACAGTTGTCAAGGCACAGCAATCAAAGTACTATACGTCCTATTTACATTTCTTATGAAACCGCATGCAGCTTGAGGGCTTTGTTGTAGTGAACTCCTCACTATACTGTATGTTGCATTAAGCAGTGTACAACAAAACTACAGCAAACCTCATTTTATTACCAGAATTGAATACATATGCAATATTTAAAGAGGAAGTAAACCCTAATGGGGTGTACTTCCTCTGTATTCCCCTGCAAAGTAGATGCATAATGGGCTACTATGCATCGCATTGTAGCCCATTATGTGTCACTTACCTGCAAACGAAGCCTGCGATGTCCAGCGATGTCAGCTGTACAGGCAGTGTCCATCTTCAGCCCCTCTTCCTTCCGGGGCCGCGACTCTGGCTCTGTGACTGGCCGGAGTCGCGTGGCGTCACTCCCACGCATGCGCGTGTGAGCCGCCAGTCATACATCTCCTAAACCAGTGGTTCTCAACTCCGGTCCTCGGGACCCACTAACAGGCCAGGTTTGCAGGATAACTGAAATACATCACAGGTGATATCATTTACTGCTCAGTGTTTGCAGTATTCTAGTCTGCATTTCCCCAAGGTAATACTTAAAATCTGGCCTGTTGGTGGGTCCTGAGGACAGGAGTTGAGAACCACTGGCCTAAACCATGCAGGTTTGGGAGAAATGCAGGGCACCTACAGGTTAGCCTTATCATAGGTTGTCACGGGTTGACAAACACTTTAACAGTCTATTCATATCAGTGCCTTCCCCTGAAGAAGGTGACAATCTAATGTCATTACTATACAGATCTGAGCAAGAGTTCTTAACTGGGGTATCCATGCCCCTTTGGGGCTATAGCAACCAAATGGTGGGGATAACAAACTGTATCTCTGACTGATTAAATACGGTAAATGTCTGCATTTTCAAACTTGAAATCACAGAAATCAACTTTATTTGTCCATTGACATGCAAGTGACATTGTTGTCAATGACTGTACTCTGTTTCCATGTTTTAAAACATTCACTAGTAGCTAGCATGTAGATTTTGGATTTGCCATTTTTCTATAAATAAATACACTATATTACCAAAAGTATTGGGACACCTGCCTTTACATGCACATGAACTTTAATGGCATCCCAGTCTTAGTCCATAGGGTTCAATATTGAGTTGGCCCACCCTTTGCAGCTATAACAGCTTCAACTCTTCTAGGAAGGCTGTCCACAAGGTTTAGGAGTGTGTCTATGGGAATGTTTGACCATTCTTTCAGAAGCACATTTGCGAGGTCAGGCACTGATGTAGGACTAGAAGGCCACTTAGTTCCAGTGAAGGGAACTCTTAAGGTGTCAGTATACCAAGATATTTTTGACAATTTAAAGTGTTACTAAACTCACAACAGTAAAATCTGTATATGCAGCATAGCATGCTTGTTATACTCACTGTGGAACTTAAGAGGTTAATCCTCTGCATTGTGTAAAAAGGCTGTTTTATCCTGTATGCATAGATTCTTCCCTCATTGCACTGTCTATCTGGGGAAATCCTGCCAATACAGGCAGGGTAGCCGACCTGCACATGCTCAGTTGTGTCTTTTATGCTGGAGAGAACTTTTACTTGTTTTCAGAGCTAGCCAGGTCACATGATATTGACATCACACATGCGGGGGTGTATACAGGCTTTAGTGGAAATCTCCTCCTACCTGGAGAAAATGTGCCATTTATCATTTAACCACGGTATACAGATCATCCAAAAAGGTATATAGCGGCAGTATTTTAATGTAAAAAGAAGATTTATAAGCTATGGGCATTGTGTGTGTGTGGGGGGGGGGTGAACTATTTTCATATTACTGGGTTTAGTAACACTTTAATGCTCCCAACTATGGGAAGAGTTTGGAGATGGCCGCTTAATGTTCCAACATGACTGCGTACCAGTGCACAAAGCAAGGTCCATGTGACCGCTGTGACCATTCACAGAAGATCACATGACAATTGTAAACAATAGATGGCTTCCTTTCATGTGATCCATTGTGTACAATTGTATTGCTAGCTGTGATTGGTCGCAGTGACCACATGGTACAGACAGGACCAATCACAGCTAATTTGTACCATGTGATTAGCTGTGGCCAATCACAACTAATCATAAAAAAACAAACTAAATAAATCAATTTCATTGAATGAAATGCTTGCTTGTAGCAATCATAATGTGTAAAAAAAAATACTGATCACTTCCCCACAGCAGTACAATGTTACTATGGTAACATTATATTGCTCTGGTCACAGTATGTTAAAAAAAAAAGAAAAAAAGTAATACACAATTAAAAAAAAATTGAAAAAAATTTTTTTTTTTTTCGTACTGTGACAAGTCAGTGTCCCTGATCACTGCCACACCATTTATATGATAATGCTGTACAGCACTGATGACAATATGTGATAATTGTGATTTTTTTTTTATCGAATTTCTTAATTTTCCAAAAAAATTACAACTTAAAAACAACTTGCCATGCCTCTTACTAAATACCTTGCACTGTCTACTTTCCAATAAGGGGTCATTTGGGGGATATTTGTACTATCCTGGCATTTATGGGCTTCAAAAATTAAGGCCATCAGTACATCAGGATTGATCGATTTTCAGATATATCCCATAGTTTGTGGACGCTATAACTTTCCTACAGACTGAATAATATACACTGATTTGGGCTATTTTGACTAAAGAAATGCAGCAGAATACCCTTTGGCCTAAATTTATGAGGAACAATTATTTATTTGCAAAATTTTATAACAGAAACAAAGAAAATCCTTTTCCCCCAAAATTTTTTGTATTTTTTTTTGTATATTTAGCAAAAAATAAAATCCCACCAAAGAAAGCTCTAGCTGTGTGAACAAAATGATAAAAATTTACTTTGGGTACAGTGTTGCATGGCTGCGCAATTGTCATTCAATGTGCAACAGCGTTGAAACCTGAAAATTGGCCTGGGCAGGGTAAAAGTGCTCGGGGTTAAATTGGTTAAGTAAATCGTTTATTAGACATTTGCAGGCAGAAGATGATTACCAGGAGTCCACTGTACTTCAATAGAATTAGGGCCGGTTCACACTGAGGCGATCCGACTTTGGGGCGACTTTGCTAGGCGATATGAAAAGGTGAAGCGATGCGATAGTGGCGCGACTTCTGCGCGATATCAGGCGATTTCAGGCGATTTCAACACGAGTACCTGGGACATGAGAGGTGTGTCTTCTGGCAAAATTATGTTCTTTTTCCTGGAAAGTCGCTTCTTCATGGCCGGGGATCCGACTTGGAAGCGAACTTCCATTGACTTCTATGGGCTCAATTCGCCTAGAAGCCGCTTCAAAATAGTACAGGAACCTTTTTTGGAATCGCTTTGGACTTGAGTAGCACATATTAAGACGGTTCCATTCATTCCAATAGGATTTCTGATGTCAGGTGATTTGAGGTGAATTGGGGCGACACAAGTCGGATCGCAAATCGCCTAGGATCGCCTCAGTGTGAACCGGCCCTTACAGTTGTATGTAGGAAAACAATAATAAAGGCAATGCGGCGCTACTTCGAATCAATAAAGTGACCATAAAGTACAAGTGCAAAGTCAAAGCACCCTATGATAAAGTCACATTCCGAAACATGTTGGGGCGGAGCCAATGACATCATCTACAATCCAGGAAGTGTATGCCAATGTTTTATGCTCCTTAAGGGGCCAGAGTCTACCTGCACGTGCTTTAATCTGTGTGCACCACTTTGTGTGAGTGTATTTTAAGAAGCTTTTAATACGGTATATCTTTTGCAAGTTTATATGGTTGTTTTGCACGTTGATGGTTCCTTTCTTGTTCCTTTGAGCACCTGTACCATAACCGTTAAGGAGTGGATTTATAGTATATATCAGCTGACCTTCCAAGCCTCATCCTAGTGAAGTAACCAGTGGAGGAATATCAGGATATGCGTTGGTCCCAACTCAAAAAGGGCAATGCACATTAGATCGATATTTATTAGGTCCAGTCTTTGAGGTGAGCTGTCATCCTTATTGGTGAAGTATTTACATGGTGTTATAAACAGCATCCAGTTACTGCATTTGTTTTAACCTCCCTGGCGGTATTCCCGAGTGTGGCTCGGGGTGGAATTTCAGTACCATTAGCGGTAACCCCGAGCCACACTCGGGATCGCATCTCTGGATCCAAGGCAGCGTTACTCACCTTGTCCCCTGGATCCAGCGATGTCCCCCGCCGTGTCTGCGGGCTGTGTCCTCCGCCCGATGCCTCTGTGTGCCGGGCTCAGGTTCCCTGCGTGTGTCGCGTCGCACGGGGGCGGAGACTGGCGGAAAAATTCAAAAAGTAAAACACACAGTACACATACAGTACACTGTAATCTTACAGATTACATTACTGTATGAAATCATTTCACATCCCCTTTGTCCCTAGTGGTTTGCCCAGTGCCCTGCATGCACTTTTATATTATATATGTCATTCTTTCTGCCTGGAAACTTGAGAATGTCCATGGCAACCAAAAAGTGTCCCTTTTACGTCAAAAGTGTTTTTTGATCAGCTAGAAAACAGCGATCGTAAATAAGAATCATTTGCAGAATTGAGTGATATTGATTTTTGGGGAAATTTATCATCAGAAACTGAAAGTGATGCCAGTGATAATTCTGCAACTGAGCAAATTTCAGTGTTTTTGATTTAATTACATTATTGAATACATTTTATCACTATTACGTTATTATTTTTGATAATTATTTATAGTTATTTATTATATTATAATTTATGATTGCTTATTTCAAACTTTATCATACCCGGGATGTCTACTAGACTGTTGTTTGGGCAGATTTAAGTGAGTTATTGCTAAGAATTACAGGCCTACAATATAAAACGCCAAATTTCTATGCAATATAATGGTATCGCTTTCAGCACCAAAAATCTGAAATAATCATACCGCCAGGGAGGTTAAAGGAGAAGTGGACTCTAAAGCCCCGTACACACGGTTCGACGATCGCACGTACGATCACATCGAATCGTATGTTGGCTGTTGTATGCAGCATACTGACTGCACTACACGATCGTACGGCCGGGGAAAGACCGTTCAGGTGCATGTAATTAGCATCCAGCCATTCCTGACTTTGGGCATGCGTGTTTTGCACAATACAACTTTGTTGTACCAACTGCTCTGTACACACGATACAACGGTCGTATGAGAGCTTGTTGGTACGACCAAGTTTTCTAGTCTGCTCATACAACTCCCTTGTACGACCGTCGTATGTTCGACTGTTCAAATCACGCATACGAATGATTGATATCGCATACAACGGTCGTGAGTACGACCTGTTGTATGCGATCGTCGAACCGTGTGTACGGGGCTTAACACACACTTAATATAGGTGAACTGTTGCACCGATTTACAGGATCTGTGTATGGACATTTATTATATTTACTTTGAGCTAAGCACCAGAAGGGTGTCACCTATATTGTCATACTTTTTTTGCAATACAAACATCTGCGTATGTATGTATTTAGGAGGTTTTCCTTCATAATATTTTAATACTTGAATGCATTTTGGTTTGCATACAAATTAATAAATTGTTACATTTTATAATACGTGCCTTTAACGTCCATTATTCTTTCAGTTTTTCAATTGTATGCATTTTGGTTTGCATTTTTCCATTGCATTTTATGGTTGACTTCAATATTTTGCAGAGGGCGACACCGTTAGGCTCCATGCACACTGAAGCTGATAAATGACCGCTTATGGACGTTTGGGCGGTTTTTAAACAGCCCATAAACGCCCTTTTATGTTATCCTATGTGTCCATGCACACATAGACGTTTATTGTTGCTTAACAGCAGCGGCGTTTATGGACTGTTATCTGAATTGGCGTTCAGGAGTCATTCTTCTGACTACAAAAAACGCTGGACGCTGATAAATGCTCATAAATGCCGCTAAACGACCGTTTATCGTTTTTTGTACTCAATGGCAGCTAATGAAGTTTAAAAAAAAAAAAGCTCAAAAAAGCAGATGCTGATAAACATGCAAAAAACGCTCATAAACGCTGCTTACAAAACGCTACTAAAAGCATGTTTTCTATGCAGCGTCTCCTGCCACTATATCCAACGCCCAGAGAGCGTCCAGGGTGCATGGAGCCTTATAGTTTTATTGCATTTTTTGTGCACACTGCTGTGTTTTAGGGTTTTTACTACACATTTACCCCGCCTCGAAAAAGTATTCATATTTTGTCATGTTACAACCAAAAATGTAAATGTATTTTATTGGGATTTTATGTGATAGACCAACATAAAGTGTCACATAATTGTGAAGTGCAAGGAAAATAATAAATGTTTTTCAAATTTGTTTACAAATCAATATCTGAAAAGCGTGGCGTGCATTTGTATTCAGCCCTCTCTACTCGATATCCTTAACTAAAATCTAGTGGAACCAATTGCCTTCAGAAGTCACCTAATTAATAAATAGAGCCCACCTGTGTGTAATTTCATCTCAGTATAAATACAGCTGTTCTGTGAAGCCCTTAGAGGTTTGTTGGAGAACCTTAGTGAGCAAACAGCATCATGAAGGCCAAGGAACACACCAGACAGGTCAGGGATAAAGTTGTGGAGAAGTTTAAAGCAGGGTTAGGTTATAAAAAAATATCCCAAGCTTTGCATATCTCACGGAGCTCTGTTCAATCCATCATCTGAAAATGGAAAGAGTATGGCACAACAGTAAACCTACCAAGATATGGCCGTCCACCTAAACTGACAGGCCGGGCAAGGAGAGCATTAATCAGAGAAGCAGCCAAAAGGCCCATGGTAACTCTGGAGGAGCTGCAGAGATCCACAGCTCAGGTGGAGAAATCTGTCCACAGGACAACTATTAGTCGTGCACTCCACAAATCTGACCTTTATGGTAGGGTGGCAAGAAGAAAGCCATTGTTGAAAGAAAGCCGTAAGAAGTCCCATTTGCAGTTTGCAAGAAGCCATGTGGGGGGCACAGCAAACATGTGGAAGAAGGTGCTCTGATCAGATGAGACCAAAATTGACATTTTTAGCCTAAAAACAAAACTAACACTGCGCATCACCCTGAACACACCATCCCCACCGTGAAACATGGTGGTGGCAGCATGATGTTGTGGGGATGCTTTTCTTCAGCAGGGACAGGGAAGCTGGTCAGAGTTGATGGGAAGAGGGATGGAGACAAATACAGGGTAATCTTAGAAGTAAACTTGTTAAGAGGCTGCAAAAGGCATGAGACTGGCGTGGAGGTTCACCTTCCAGCACGACAATGACCCTAAACATACAGCCAGAGCTACAATGGAATAGTTAAGATCAAAGCATATTCATGCGTTAGAATGGCCCAGCCAAAGTCCAGACATAAATCCAATTGACAATCTGTAGCAAGACTTGAAAATTGCTGTTCACAGACATTCTCTATCCAATCTGACAGAGCTTGAGCTATTTTGCAAAGAAGAATGGCAAAAATGTCACTCTCTAGATGTGCAAAGCTGGTAGAGACATCCCCAAAAAGACTTGTAGCTGTAATTGCAGCAAAAGATGGTTCTCTCTAGGGAGGTCTGTACGGTGGTTGTTTAGTTATATTGTGTGTAGGAAAACATTTTTCTCCCACAATTCTAAGGTCAGCTTTAACTGTCCATGGTCAGCTGGATTAAAGTGATGCCTCAGATTTGGGCCTATTTCGGGCATGCAAAGGGGCCATAGCCAACACGTCCGGCTCTTTGAGGTACATCTTCTCACACAAGAAGTTATTCCAATTCTATGAAGAAGAGAAAAGGATCCATAGCGCTGTCTATGTTCCACTGTTTGTGTCAGATATCTCTTGCCTATCGTTCTCAGGAAGGTATTTACCCATCTACAGTCTTTTATGACATATTTTATTCTTTTTATATAAACCACAATGTGATCTCCTGACTTTTCAACGTAAGCACTCACTATGGCTCGTGACATCGTGTTTCACTTCCTCAAACAAGAAGAGTGATTAGAAAGATAACTTCTTCAAACAAAAAAGTGATTAGAAAGATAACTTTACCTACTTATTGTTTTTCCCACAAAGATTTCCTGCATTGCCCCCATACAAACTATGCTACGGTGACTTCAGATAGATGAAAAGGGCATCAGAAACAAAACAATGTGCTTCTTGCAAAATCTTAAAAATGTAATCATATCATAAGCATTCACTTGTGACAACTTTGGTTTGAGTTTTTCTATCAGATATACAGTGTATATATATATATATATATATATATATATATATATATATACACAGTGAAACCTTGGTTCATGAGTAACGCGGTTAACAAGCATTTTGAAAGACGAGCATTTAAAAAAAAAAAAATCCTAACTCGGTTTGCAAGTGCTATCTCGCAAAATGAGCAGGATTAAGCCTCTTTGCATGCAATCCCGCATGTGGCCAGAGGTGTGGGGGCACTGGTGGAAGCAATCAGAACGACTTGGAAATACTCAGAAATACCGAAAGTATAAAATGTTTCCGAGTGTCTCCGAGGCTCACCAGCACCACCACACCTCTGGCCACATACAGTATTGCATGCATCAGTGCCCCCGGAGCCCTGTCCAAATACAGTACTGCATTAACAAGCAGTCACTGTGGAATGAATTATCTGAGTTTCCATTGTTTCCTATGGGGAAACATGCTTTGATATACGAGTGATTTGGATTACAAGCATTCTCCTGGAACGAATTATGCTCGTAATCCAAGGTTCCACTGTGTATATATATATATATATATATATATATATATATATAATTATATAACATATAGGGATGCACCAATACCTTTTTTTTTGCAAGTATTAGTACCGATACCTTTTTTAATACTCGCCGATACCAGTTACCGATACCTACCACAACTGTTTTGTTTGCACTTCAGCTATCAGCAATGGTACAAAGCATTGAAAAGTTATTTACAAATTAAATAGATTTATTTTTTAAAAATGGTGCGCTTTTTTCAATGTGAAATGTGTAAATATATGTTAAAGGTGTAAAAATATTAAGTGCCAGTTCACACTTGTGCGATGTGAGAACCCTACGAATCTAGTACGGGTTCCCGCATCGCACCTGAATCGCACACTGGTTTACACTGGAATCTGTGAATCACTGCGGGTGTCAGTACAAAGTTAACAACGCAAGTCGGAATTGCATAAGTGTGAACACCCATGCGATCTGATTCCAGTGCGGACCTAAAAAAAGGTCCTGCACCATTTTGGTGCAAATGCAATGCGATTTCACCCATACATTTTGTATGGGTGAAATCGCATTGCACGGACATCGCATGTAATGTGAACAGCACTGCGGTGTGAATTACATGTCTGTCAAGTGTGAACCGGAACTTATGAACAAAGCAAACAAAAAAATAGTTTAAATTATTAATAGTTTATAAAATTAAGTGAACAAATAAAAAAAAACAGCAGGGAAATAATAAATAAAGGAGAATAAGGAGTTAATGAAGACTGATTAGAGTAAATTAAGGGCTAATAAGGGGTTAAAACAGTGGAATATTTAATAAAAAAACAATAAAACTTTTTTTTTTTAATTGACAGGTTGGTTTAAACTGACTTCATCTGCAGACCGAAGTTCATCCCTTTGATTCTGTAGATCAGGGATATGCAATTAGTGGACCTCCAGCTGTTGCAAAACTTCAAGTCCCATCATGCCTCTGCCTCTGGGTGTCATGCTTGTGGCTGTCAGAGTCTTGCTATGCCCCATGGAATTTGTAGTTCAGCAACATCTGGAGGTGCGCTAATTGCATATCTCTGCTGTAGATGAATAAACAGAAAGATACAATAAGAAACAATGTCTCTTTTTACTTTTCTGTTTCAGCGGCTGAGCAATGTTGTTGATAAACATTGCCTGGCTGCTTTTTTTTGATAGCTCCAATTGCCAGGACTTGGATTCCACTTCAGCTGTCAACAGGGGAACCCCACTGACAGCTGAATGAGTCATCAGTTGTTAACAACCGATAATTGTTGGCTTTTTTTGTTTTACATTTCAGCTGTCAGTGGTTGTTTTTTTCGGTTGTTAATAGCCAACAATTGTTGACTACTGAGTAAGTCGACAGTCACCCCAAGGGGACAACTGTCGACTTCACCTTAGGTTCAGGACCGTTAACCTCGATAGTTTTTTTTCGTCGGTCCGTTACAAATAGTTGTTGTAACGAGTCGGCGACTTTGTCTTTTCATTTTTCTCTGTAACAAAGAATAACATAGAAAGACAAATAAGTAGATGTCGTCTCTATACGTTAATCGCGTGGAGGTCTACAACGACTTGATGTTTAAGGTACCCCGTATCGTTCTGAGACTGTCGGTGTTCGTACTGTGGGTCTCCGTCTCCG
>BLSH010518945.1:533967-543997 GCA_018402905.1 Glandirana rugosa | reverse complement strand
AAAAATGTCTGACATTTCCGCCCCAATATCGCAGTCCCAATAAAAATCGCAGATCGCCGACATTACTAGTAAAAAAAAAAAAAATAATAAAAACGCCAGAAATCAATTCCCAGTTTGTAGACGCAATAACTTTTGCGCAAACCAATCAATATACGCCGATTGCGATTTTTTTTTTTACCAAAAATATGTAGAATATATATCGGCCAAAACTGATGAATAATTTTTTTAATGGATTTGTACTTTAGCAAAAAGTAAAAAATATTGTTCTTTTTTGCAAAATTGTCGCTCATTTTTTGTTTATAGCGGCGATCAGAAATGACGCAGAGGGGATCAAATACCACCAAAAGAAAGCTCTATTTGTGGTAAAAAAAGGACGCAAATTTTATTTGGGTACAACGTCGGACGACCGCGCAATTGTCATTCAAAATGCGACAGCGCTGAAAGCCAAAAATTGGTCTGGGCAGGAGGGGGGTTTAAGTGCCCGGTAAGGAAGGGGTTAAATTATTAAAAGTTTATAAAATTAAGTGAACAAATTAAAAAAACAGCAGGAAAATAATAATTAAATAAAGGAGAATAAGGAGTTAATGAATACTGATTAGAGTAAATTAAGGGCTAATAAGGGGTTAAAACAGTGGAACATTTAATAAAAAAAACAATAAAACTTTTTTTTTTTTAATTGACAGGTTGGTTTAAACTGACTTCATCTGCAGACCGAAGTTCATCCCTTTGATTCTGTAGATGAATAAACAGAAAGATACAATAAGAAACAATGTTTCTTTTTACTTTTCTGTTTCAGCGGCTGAGCAATGTTGTTGATAAACATTGCCTGGCTGCTTTTTTTTTGATAGCTCCAATTGCCAGGACTTGGATTCCACTTCAGCTGTCAACAGGGGAACCCCACTGACAGCTGAATGAGTCATCAGTTGTTAACAACCGATAATTGTTGGCTTTTTTTGTTTTACATTTCAGCTGTCAGTGGGAAAATCCTGCTGACAGCTGAAAGAACCGAGCCTAAAAGTATCGGTTTCAGGTATCAGAGTATTTGCACGAGTACTGATACTCTTGCAAATGCTTAGTATCGGCACCGATACCAATACCAGTATCGGTATTGGTGCAACCCTAATCATTTATTCATATTCCAGATTAGGTTGGAGTATCAGTAGAGGAATAAGTACTTTTAATATATCATGCTGTTTACAAGCAATCAAGTGCCCAATTCACCAGCATACAGTAAATGTTGTTAAAGTACAACTAAACGCTCCTTCCTGTATAACAGTTGAAGCGGGTCCCAAATCCAGTCACTATGTAATGTACAAGCCTTATAACAACAGCAACAAGAAACGTCCTCGACTTTCTGCA
The DNA here is from genome assembly GCA_018402905.1 of Glandirana rugosa. Lineage (NCBI taxonomy): Eukaryota > Metazoa > Chordata > Amphibia > Anura > Ranidae > Glandirana > Glandirana rugosa. The sequence goes on along the minus strand of BLSH010518945.1, from coordinate 542,638 downwards.
ACTGAGCCCAATTCTTCATTTGTGCCTCACCCGCTCCCATTCCCAGACACTGCAGCTCACAGTGGGAGGGTTTCAGCAATAGAAGCAGTGCTGTCAAACCAAAGAGGCAGTAGGTAGGACTGGATGACCAAGCTACAGACTTGTGAATTAGACAGCCACACCCCCTGCAACATTTGTTTTACCCTAATATACTGCAGGCAGCCATGGCCTTCATTAGAGTGGCAACTTTTCTCTGAATTCAGGAGCAGAGCAGCATTGTTGCCACGCCATCACAGGGAGCTGCATTAGGTGGACTTCATTTGTTAGGATCAGCAGGATTAAGCAGGACTTTGCAGGGGACAAAGAGAAAATTGGAAGTGCAAATGCTCTTCTAATTGAGTGCTGCAGCACATATTTTTAATTGGAGGTTACAGTTCTACTTTAAAATATAACTAAAGCAAAACTTGTTTTTATAGTGTGAGTGGAGAGGGATTAGATCATCTGTCAGGTTTTTTTGTGTGTGCTTTTTGTTTCTAGAAAGGGAGATTCACCCTCTTCATTTGTCCTGTTTACCTTGTTCACCAAAAGTAAAAGACGATCCCAAATTTGGGGTTTTTACCAGAATGAGAATAAAGGAGAAAACGTTCAGTAGGAGGCCTAGTTGCAATGACCCTACGGACAACCAGGGATTCCCCCATTAAGTTATTTTTTCTTTCTCACTTCCTGTTTTGACTATAGGACAGGAAGTGAAGGAACATCTCTGCAGTGGGACACAGATGGGAAAAAAGAGAGGGATGTAACCCTCCCTTACTCTCTCCAAAATGAAAAGAAAGGTTTTGCCTTTACTTCTACTTTAGGCCCCTTTCACACTTGTGCGACTTTTCCTGCGACTTTGGACATCGGAGTCACATGGCAAGTCGTACCCCATGATCCCCAATGATAACCATTCATATCTGTGTGACTTCAACTCGCAGCGACTTCAAAGTAGTCCCTGTAATATTTTGGTCTGACTTTGATGTGATTTGAGATCCTTAGACCTCAAGTTTACACGGGCATTCCTTGAAATCACATCAAAATCGCGCCCGCAAAATCATGTCAAAGGTGTGAAAGGAGCCTTAAAGCGGAGTTCCACCCAAAAGTGCTCCTCCCCAGCTCTGGATGCTGAAACTGAGCTTTTGGGGAGAAGGGGGGGGGGTGGGGATACCTGATTTTTTTGGGTACTTCTGCTCCGGTCGCCTTAAGCGATTGGAAGTAGAAGGTATCCTTCCCCCTCGCTCCCGAAGTCTTCTGGGACACAGGACAGGTCCTAGAAGACTTCGGGACCAATCACAAAGTGCAGCGCCGCTCGCGCATGTGCAGTGTGCGCCCGGCCGTGATGCCGCGGCTGGGTGCCCACAGTAGCAATGCCGGCACCGTGGAGGGGAGGGGGAGAGGAGCGAGGCTCCGTGCGGCCCCATCGCTGGACCGGGAGACAGGTGAGTGTCTGTTTATTGAAAGTCAGCAGCTACACTTTTTGTAGCTGCTGACTTTTAATAAACATAAGGAAAGGGTGGAACTCTGCTTTAAGCAAACAAAACTAGAAAGAAATGAACTTATTTTATTTTTTGTTTGCTTGAAATGTTCCTCCTGCATGAGATGTTCTACAAAGATAAAATCACATGTAACTAATATGCTGGTGGGGGGAAGGGGGGAGGAGGTGGTGGAGTAGCCAGTTGTGTTCCATTGAATAACAGCAAAATAACTCTGATCTGATTAACATTGTTACTTTTAAAAGGATCTTCACAATGCAAACAAAAATGTAAAAGTCAGCAGCTACAAATACTGTAGCTGTTGACTTTTAAAAAACACATTTACCTGGCCCAGGATCCAGCGATGTCCTCCCTTGACCCAGCTCTTTGCCGGTCTTGGAGTCCAGGTGCCACCATCTTAAAGCGGAGTTGCACCCAAAAGTGGAACTTCCGCTTTAAGAACTCCTGACCCCCTGACATGCCACATTTGGAATGTCATTTTTTTGTTGGGGGGGTACCTAGTTTTGACAGGTACCTGCTCCCACCTCCCCACTTCTGCTCGGGCCGCCTAGTTGACTCGAACAGAAGTTCTGCTCTCCCCTTTCCTTCCTGCAATCTTCTGGGACACGCCACAGGTCCTAGAAGATTGCCCGGCCATTCAGGACGTGCAGCGTGACTTGCGTATGTGCAGTGCGCACCCGGCTGTGAAGCCGCAAGCTGTCACAGCCGGGCGCCCACACTAGTGATGCCAGCGCCAGAGAGATGCGGGGGAGAGAACCAAGGCTTCGGGTGGCCGCATCGCTGTCCGGGACAGGTGAGTGCGTGTTTATTAAAAGTCAGCAGATACACACACACACATATACACACACACACATATACACACACACACACACACATATACACACACACACACATATACACACACACACACACACACACATACACACGATGATCAGTATATAAGGATATGATATATTATCGGTTTTAAATGGGTGTGATATGCATCTTGGGTTCAGTCTGTACTGTGAACTATTACTTCCTATGTGCCAGTAGTACTCCCATGCGATTTCTCCTACATTATATTGCTGTAATATGCTTGGCTCATCTATCAGTCATGTACAATCTTGAAGGTAGCGTTCAGAGGACAGCTTCAGGGGGAAGGTATTAGAGCTGCTGTCTGCGGCTATGTCAGAGTATATAGTATATAACATGGTATGATGAAGGCATTTATCAAAAGATAGATAACATAGGACAAATTTAGTATATTTCCAGATGACCAGTTCATGCATACCAGTGATATTTATAATTATGTCACACATACTACAATTAAATCTCCAGTTTAAATGTGGTTGTGTTGTTTCTAAATACATCATATAATTAAAAATACAATGTGAATGTGGTATTGTTACAGCTGAACTCCAGGCAAACGGCTATCTATTTGCTATTCTGTCCTCATACATTGTAAAACCAGAAAACTGACCCTAATGCAAAACCTTTGGCAGGCTTGTGGGCAGGGCCACTTGCCCTGCATGTGGGGGTACAAAAGATGTGTAGTGACATTGTGCAGTATTCTACAGCAGGTGCTCTGTGTTATTAATTACTGCACACTGTGTGTGTGAAGATTATCTCTAAGTCGGGGAACTGCAATAATGTTGAATCTCACATGAACGTGGTACTTACCTGGTCCCAGGCATTAATGAGCGAGCTCTGCGCACCTTTTGTAGAATACTGCACCATGTCACTACACACCTTAGCTTGGTGGATCTTCCATTTAGGAGGGAAGCCACTGAGCCCGTGCCCTCTCCACCAGTCCAGCTTACCTCTGTCACCTCACTCCCAGAATTGACAGAATTGGGTCCTGCCATGCACCCAGTGCTGACCTCATGCGCACACTAGTTCACTCCTTTTCTCGCCATACAGCCAGGTTATGGGTCTCTGTATCGCAGGTTCAGTGCTGGTTGCTGTGGGAAACCAACCGCTGGGGAGGGAGCCAGATCCCCTTGCTACTAGAGGACCTGTGACCTACATGAGGTACCACACATGACTGGCAGCAATGTACCTTGCACTAGTTTCAGTTACATGTAGCAACTGCACAACTCCTCCTTCTGCTGAGTGCATCTTCTGTAGTGGCTTTACTTCATACCTCACATGTGCTTTACTGACCCTAGTTCTTTCATATGCCAGCAACCATCATGCACCTCTTTAAATTACTTCAGACCAGGCTTAGAACCGTTGATGCAACTTTACTTTAATATTTGTAGTACAGTTGAACATGAACACTTTGCATTGATCATCTCCTAACTAACTCAACTAGGCTGCCTAGGCAAACTTCAACAAGATGGCAGTCCATGATTGGTATTTCCCCAAAGCTTGGCAGATCTCTGGCTTTCCGATATCCCCTGACTGACTTCTGGGTGCAGCAGTCCCTCTCAGTGCCCCATGACAGTCACAAGGGTTGATTACTACAGCTGGAGAGTGCAAAATCTGGTGCAGTTCTGCACAGAAACCAGCTTCTAGGTTTCTTTGTCAGAGCTTAATTGAACAAGCTAAAGTTAGATGCTGATTGGATACCATGCACAGCTGCACCAGATTTTGCACTCTCCGGCTTTGGTAAATCAACCTTATAGTGTCTTCTTGCGTGGGGGCAAAATTAACTCCGAACTCGGCTTTCGCACTCCTTGATATGCCAGAGTGGATAAGCAGGGTTCAGAAAACCCAGGTACAGAGGTGCAGAATATTAACCCCTTCCCCAACTTGGGTAGCCACTGTCTAACTAACATACTGTAGGCAACCTCCCTACTGGCTGAAGTGGCAGATGTTCAAGAGGTTATATGCCCTCACATCTTTGGTGCCTATATCACCTCAGTCAGATCCTCTAGAGCAGTGGTTCTCAACTCCTGTCCTCGGGACCCACTAACAGGCCAGGTTTGCAGGATAACTGAAATGCATCACAGGTGATATAATTTGCTGCTCAGTGATTGCCGCATTCTAGTCTGCATCTCCCCAAGGTAATACTTAAAATCTGGCCTCTTGGTGGGTCCTGAGGACCGGAGTTGAGAACCACTGCTCTAGAGATAAACTAAATCAGTTTAAATATTTACATTGACTTTACTATAAACCTTCCAAGTTGTTCAAAATGGGCAAATTGGCATCTCCCACCTTTAAAAAATGCGGTGTTGACACTGGTTCCAGTGATCAGCTGTGTATTTACATTTGTCAAAGCTCCCAACTGTCCCTAATTTCGAGGGACTGTCCCTCATTCAAAACAATGTCCCTCTGTCCCTCTTTCCTCCTCATTTGTCCCTCATTTTGGTCTGATCTATATAATTGCATAAAAAATGCACTACTTTTTTTTATTTGTTTTTTATTGCTGCTTTTGTAAATTGTGGGTTTAACCAATCATTTTTTTGTACAATTATCCTTTAAGGGGGCATGGCAGGGTGTGTGTCCTATGCCTACATACTTTTGCTAATAGGTGTCCCTCATCCCCATCTCAGATAGTTGGGAGGTACGCCTTTGTGCTAATCTATGGTTTTAACTTTGCATAATAAATATTTGTGGTTTTTAAAAAGTATTTGTAGTTCTTTTTGGGGAAGTATCTCCTTCCTTTTAAATGCCCCATATTTTTCCTCTGTATTTGTTCTGCTTTTCCTTAGAATACAATACTCCATGCACATGACTCTCCCTTATTGTTTTGCCCTTTTGTGTATTATTGCAGCAGAGAAGGACAGGCACCCTATTCAGTCTGACTTGTTTATTGTCATACTTAGTAGAGCAGTAAGGATTGATGTCTGTAACACACGCACAGATAATACTTTGCTTCCTATACTATGGACACTATGATAGATGGAAACATATAGGTTTGTTCTATGCTTTGTCTTTTTCCAACAGTGGGTTCAAAATATGTATATTTGCATTGTATCTCAGAGAAATAAAAAAAACCATGAGTTTATGCTTTGCCTATTCATATCTTCTCTGTACGGTGCAAATAGTACTAATACAAGTTATCTTAACCGCTTGCCGATGGCCGATCGGCATCTGACGGCGACAAGGTGGCTCTTTCCCGCAAATCGCCGTCATATGACGGTGGCTGCGGGATCGAGCCTAGTGAGCGCGCCGCCGGAGGCGGCGCCCGCGCGCTCACTGTGTTCGGGGAGGGCCAGGGAGCGGGTGCGGCGGATTCGATCTCCGCCGGCCACCCGCGATGCCCCCCCCCCCCCCCGGAGTGAAAGAACGGAGGTCCGTGTAAGTAAACACGGACCTCCGTTCTGTGAAGGGGGAAGGGCTGTGATCACAGCCTTCCTGTACATGGAGGCTGTGACCACTTCCCTTCCCCACCTAGGGCAGTCCCCCCACAGTTAGAACACGCCCAGGGAACACAGTTAACCCTTAGAGCACCCCCTGCAGGTTAACCCCTTCACTGCCAATGGCATTTACACAGTAATCAGTGCATTTTTCTAGCACTGATCGCTGTATAAATGCCAATGATCCCAAAAAAGTGTCAAAATGGTCCGACATGTCCACTGAAATATCGCAGTACCGCTAAAAATCGTAGATCGCCGACATAACTAGTAAAAAATAAAAAAAAAATAAAAACCCCAAAAATGAATTCTCATCATCCGTAAACGCGACCACTTTTGCGCAAACCAATCAATAAACGCCAATTGCGATTTTTTTTATCACAAATATGAGGAAGAATATAAATCAGCCAAAACCGGTGAAAAAAAATGTTTTTTTATATTTTTTTTTTTGGATTTGTATTTTAGCAAAAAGTAAGAAATTTGGGTTTTTTTGCAAAATTGTCGCTCTTCTTTTGTTTATAGCGGCGATCAGAAATGACGCAGCGGTGATCAAATACCACTAAAAGAAAGCTCTATTTGTGGGGAAAAAAATGACGCAAATTTCGTTTGGGTACAACGCCGCACGACCGCGGAATTGTCAGTTAAAGCGACACAGTGCCGAATCGCAAAAAGGGCTCCGGTCCTAAAGCTGGAAATCCTTCCGGGGCTGAAGTGGTTAAAAGAAAAGCACACACACACAGATGAAAAACGTGTATAGGGTTGTTTACCTGCCTGAGGATTTGTATTTCTGTCTACCCAGTCCTGAGATTTACATATCCTGCCAGTCCTGTATGGCAGGGCAGGAGATTCTTCCACTTCTGTAGTTCAGTAACATTTGCTCCTTCTCCCTCCTCCAGCTTGTGATTGCACAATGAAAGGAGAAGCAGCAGACTGATGGACTCATCTCTCTGTCACTCTGCTTTTTCCTCTTATCATCAAGCTTCTCGTACTGCAATACAACCGATTGCCTACTTGTGCTGCTTCTCCCTCCCACAGTCACAGCTATGCTGTACAGGGACTGCCTCTATTTCTAAACATGCATTTAGTGATATATTAGTGAATACAGAGCTTCATTATTGTGTGGTTTTTTATATCTGCTTGGAGTTCAGCTTTATCACACATTGCAGAAACCTGTAAACTGTATAAACAAATTATGTTGTAGAAATGGTTGTTGCACAATGATACATGACATTACATGCTCATTTACAAGATATATGGATATTATCCAGACATATAATATAAATAATTATGTCCTAAATTGCTTGTTACATTTATATTGTGGCCACTTTAGGACGCAAGTAGATTTGAGCAGTGCTAAAATGAATGGAGTCAACCATCACAAATTCAAGGGACAGACACATCCCAAAAGTTCTATCAGGTTTCTCAAGAGAGAATTATTGGTATCAAGTTAATCTGTATAAATAAGTTATATTAGGTTTTTCTGATTTTAAAATGTAAGAATGAAAGATCATTTGTTGATCAGAAATTTGGATAAAGTAATAAAACATTTCTCTTTTCTTGAGCTAAAAGGTGTCTTGAAATGATCAGCATGAACAAGTAGACTCTACTGTCCCTATGCAGGGCAAAGCAATATATTTACCAAAGCTTGGCGCTAGGGGTGAGCTAAGGTTTGGACTGAACTCAGTTTGCCCCGAACCCATGGGACACATAATAGCAGTCCGCCAGCCTAATCAGCTACAACTAGAGAATCCCCTGACCCTTTCAGATATGTGGGTGCGGGCCACTAGCCCAATCAGCTGCAGCCATGAAATTCTCCACAGCCGCACGTAACGAACGGGTGGGGATGCCGGTGATATCACTGACCTAATATGGCCTTATTTAGACAATGTCATTGACCAGATATGGGCCATGAGGCCAGATTAAAGTGATACCAAAGTCTAACACGTTATACCTACCTGAAAAAACAGTCACTTCCAGTGCTAAAAAGGTCTTTCATGATTAAACAGCAACAAGGACATCAGTGTTCCAAAACCAGGCGGATGCTGCCCTCCTCAGATGGGGTAAACCGGTGAAAATTATAAAACCGAACAAAAGGGAGGCGCGCACGCCTAGTTCATTACCAAACACATTTAATAGGAGTTAAAAGGTTAAAAGTGGATGCTCGCAAAAGTGGCGACCCACAATGAGCCATACAACTAAAATTAAAAGCACCATTTCAGTGTTTGCAGATGACACCAAGATATGCAGTGGAATAACGTCCTTACAGGATGTCTCCAACTTACAAGCAGACCTCAATGCACTGTCTAATTGGGCGACTATGTGGCAAATGAGGTTTAATGTTGACAAATGTAAAGTTATACATTTGGGGGCTAAGAATATGCATGCATCATACATACTAGGGGGAGTACAACTGGGGGAATCCATAGTGGAGAAGGATCTGGGGGTTTTGGTACATCATAAACTTAATAATGGCATGCAATGCCAAGCTGCGGTTTCCAAAGCAAGCAAAATCCTTTCTTGTATTAAGAGAGGTATGGACTCCAGAGATAGAGACATTATTTTGCCCCTGTACAACTCATTAGTAAGACCTCATCTGGAATATGCAGGTCAGTTTTGGCCACCAGTTCTCAAAAAGGATAACGGGGAACTGGAGAAAGTGCAGAGAAGGGCAACCAAACTAATAAGAGGCATGGAGGAGCTCAGCTATGAGGAAAGATTAGAGGAACTGAATTTATTCTCTCTTGAGAAGAGTAGATTAAGGGGGATATGATCAACATGTACAAATACATAAGTGGTCCATATAATGAACTTGGTTTTGAGTTATTCACTTTGAGGTCATCACAAAGGACAAGGGGGCACTCTTTACGTCTAGAGGAAAAAAGA
>BLSH010518945.1:518611-529202 GCA_018402905.1 Glandirana rugosa | reverse complement strand
TGTCGGGGGGGTCACCTTCCATTAAAGGGTGGAACTCCGCTTTAAGCTAACAGCTGTTAAACTTGGCAGGCTGCCCGGGATATTTGTTTATACTTATACTTTTCTTTTTTTTCCTTTCTATCAAAGCAATGAACTCCGATCTGTATGAGGGAAGTTTTAACCATTTAAAGACTAAACCTTTTCTGACATTTGTGGCTTACAAGTAAAAATCCAATATTTTCTGCTAGAAAATTACTTAGAACCCCCAAACATTATATATATTTTTAGCAGAAACACTAGAGAATAAAATGGCAGTTGTTGCAATATTTTATGTCACCTGGTATTTGCGCAGCGGTCTTTTAAATGCAATTTTTTTGGAAAAAATACACTTTAATGAATAAAAAAAAACAAAAAAACTAAACAGTAAAGTTAGCCCATTTTTTTTTTTTTATAATGTGAAAGATGAGGTTACATTGCGAGAATCGTGAGAGAATACTGATCTATATGCTAAGCAACAAAATTGTGATAAAGCCCTGTGTACCATCAACAATTACCACTCTTTATGTGCAGCTGGGCTCCAGTATTTCATGGTGACCAGAAACCCACCAGAGCAATGAAAAGTCACTGTGGGGGACACACATGTAGGCAGGAAGTGGCTGCAAAGAGGCAGCAGAAGATCAGCAGCACTGTAATACTTCTTTCACCATTTTTTGTTTTTTATTTAAAGTATCACTAAGGCTTCATTTAGATGTGCAGTTGGGTGGTAAAAATGTGCAGTAGAGACATGTTTTTGCCACCTACCAACGGCCACCCTTAAGCTGCATTAGGCAGCAGGTTTACATGCCGCAGTCATGATGCATTCGGCATAATAAGGAGTTTCTCCCATAACAGGTTTTTAGTGTCACTCTTTCTGGCCAGCCTATAACCCTGATGTAACGGTGACTGGCTGCTCTGTTGTGAGTAAGTTAGGCTTAGGGAATGCAAATTACTTGCCTTACCCCCGGGGGGCACTGACAACCCAACACTACGCTAAAAAAAACTGGCTCCTAATCTTTTTAGCTGGCTCCTAGATTCAAAGCAAATTTGTCAAGCCCTGCTTTACACACACATGAACTTTAATGGCATCCCAGTCTTAAGCCCCATACACACTATAGAATTTTCTGTAGATGTTTGTCTTCAGATTTATGAAAACTATGTAGTGCAAGGGCCTGCCTGACTGCATGCAAATTGAAACTTAAGGTTTGACCTCATATTATATGGTTTTGGTAAATCTGAAGACAAAAGTCTACAGAAAATTGTATAGTGTGTATGGGGCTTTAGTCTGTAGGGTTCAATATTGAGTTAGCCCACCCTTTGCAGCTATAACAGCTTCAACTCTTCTTCCAGAAGCGCATTTATGAGGTCAGGCACTGATGTTGGACAAGAAGGCCTGGCTCACAGTCTCCACTCTAATTCATCCCAAAGGTGTTCTGTCGGGTTGAGGTCAGGACTCTGTGCAGGCCAGTCAAGTTCCTCCACCCCAAACTCGCTTAATCATGTCTTTATGGACCTTACTCTGTGCACTGGTCAAAATCTTTGGTGGAAGGAGGATTATGGTGTGGGGTTGTTTTTCAGTGATAAAAAGTCCTAAACCTTGTGGACAGCCTTCCCAGAAGAGTTGAAGCTGTTATAGCTGCAAAGGGTGGGCCAACTCAATATTGGGGTGGGGCTGCTACTGCTGAAGGTGGGGACATTTGCAAGGTAGGGATACATGCAGGAGGCTTGCATGTATATATAAATTAATACTGTGCCATTTTGTTTATACCGGGTGGGTGGTGGTTTTACATCAATTTTAAGTTTTTTTTACCACAATGCATTCTATGCATTAAGGTAAAAAATCCTTCTGTGCCTTGGATCCCCCCCCCCCCCTTATAATTACCAGAGCCCCATCACAATCCAGCTCTGTGCATGAGAGCAGTGGCTCACCCTACTCTGTCCCTCCTCACTGAGCAGAGATAGCAGTAGGAACAATGGCCATGCCCTGCTGTCTGTGTCTGTGGACACAGGCAGCAGGGCTTGGGAGCGAGCTAGCACAAGTGGGGGTACTCAGCAAGGGGGAGGGACCAGGAGTGCCAGCGGGGGGGCCCCAGAAGGAGGATTTGGGCTGCTCTGTGTAAAACCATTGCATATATCAAGTGAGTATAACATGTTTGTTATTTTCATCCAAAAAAAAAAGAAGCTTTACAAACACTTTAAGGCCCCTTTCACACGATCGGCCCGCTCGGATCCGCTTGTCCGCTTTTCAGGCGGATCCGAGAGGGCCACCGATTGACCACTGACACCCGCCTGCCATCCGATCCGACACAATCTGCCATCTGTCCAGTGGATGGGATCGGATGGGATTGGATGAAAACAGACATGCAGTCCGTTTTCATCTGATCTGCCCATAGAGAACAGTGGGGGCTCTGACAGGTCCATCCCTGCACAGTGAGCAGAGACGGACCTGTCATCCGCTGGCTCAGCGGAGATCAACTGAGCGATCTCCTGCTGAGCTAGCTGAGTCCGTCCAGCAGATCTTCCCCGTAAGAAAGGGGCCTAAGGCATAGCAGAAAATTTGCGGGATGACTGTAAAAGCGGCGTTTATTTTGTGCCCGTGTGCATGAGGCCTAAAACAGTTTTTTTTTCAGTGATAATCACTGATTGTAATAAATATACACAATAGGGAAGCCCTCTTGCAATGAGAAACTGGAAATTTGTATAAAGCATTTGCATGGGACTATAACACTGAATAAACATCAATGATGGCATGTAAAAGGTGAAGAATGACGAACACAGGCCCAATTCCCAGAATGATATGTTTATAACCATGTAACCACAAATCTGCTGAAAATGTGTTAGAATTGTAAATGAGGGCATCCGCTGTAATAATAACGAGAGCGAGATTGCAGAATACATTTGTGGAACAATTTGTGGAGCATTTGCTCATTTTATCCTACCATCTTGGTGTACATGGCTTTCACAAAAGTCTTCTTTTTTCAATACTTCTTTAGTAGAGATGTGGTCCAGTTCGTCTTGGTGGGCCAGGGTTAGAAGTCCTGATCGATTTTCCTTAGTGTGATAAAAGACACACTGCTTAGCAATATAAAGAAATTCTAACTAAAAATCCCCACTCTATATGACCGCATGCAAAAAAATCCCCACTCTATATGACCGCATGCAAAAAATCCCCACTTTATATGACCGCATGCAAAAAATCCCCACTCTATATGACCGCATGCAAAAAATCCCCACTCTATATGACCGCATACAAAAAAATCCCCACTTTATATGACCGCATGCAAAAAATCCCCACTCTATATGACCGCATACAAAAAGTCCCCACTCTATATGACTGCATGCAAAAAATTCCCACTCTATATAACTACATGAAAAAACCCCAAACTCTATATGACTGCATGCAAAAAATCTCCACTCTATATGACCGCATGCAAAAAATCTCCATTCTAGATGACTGCATGCAAAAAACTCCACTCTATATAGAGGGGTGGCTGTGGACATGGTATACTTGGATTTTGCAAAAGCGTTAGACACCGTTCCCCACACACGGCTAATGTATAAAGTAAAGTCTACAGGCTTGGAAAGATCAATTTGTAAATGGATAGAAAACTGGCTAAAAGACCGAATTCAGAGAGTAGTGGTTAATGATTCATACTCTGAATGGTCTAAGGTTATCAGTGGTGTACCCCAAGGTTCAGTGCTGGGACCCTTACTTTTCAACATATTTATAAATGATATAGGGTCTGGGATTAAAAGTACAATTGCAGTGTTTGCAGATGACACCAAGCTATGCAGTGGAATAACGTCCTTACAGAATGTCTCTAACTTACAAGCCAACCTCAATGCACTATCTAATTGGGCGACTGTGTGGCAAATGAGGTTTAATGTTGATAAATGTAAAGTTATACATTTGGGGGCTAAGAATATGCATGCATCGTACATACTAGGGGGAGTACAACTGGGGGAATCCATAGTGGAGAAGGATCTGGGGGTTTTGGTAGATCATAACCTTAATAATGGCATGCAATGCCAAGCTGCAGTTTCCAAAGCAAGCAAAATCCTTTCTTGTATTAAGAGAGGTATGGACTCCAGAGATGGAGACATTATTTTTCCCCTGTACAAATCATTAGTAAGACCTCATCTGGAATATGCAGTTCAGTTTTGGGCACCAGTTCTCAAAAAGGATATCGGAGAATTGGAGAAAGTGCAGAAAAGGGCAACCAAACTAATAAGAAGCATGGGTGAACTCAGCTATGAGGAAAGATTAGAGGGACTGAATTTATTCTCTTGAGAAGAGGAGATTAAGGGGAGATATCATCAACATGTATAAATACATAAGTGGTCCATATAGTGAACTTGGTTTTGAGTTATTCACATCACAAAGGACAAGGGGGCACTCTTTACGTCTAAAAAGGAAAAAAGATTTCATCTCCAAATACGGAAAGGTTTCTTCACAGTTAGAGCTGTGTAAATGTGGAATAGACTCCCTCCAGTGGTGACTTTGGCCAGCACGGTTGATTGCTTTAAAAAAGGCCTGGATTATTTCCTTAATGTTAATAATATAACTGGGTACTGTCATTTTAGGTAAAGTTGATCCAGGGTGAATCTGATTGCCTCTCGGGGGATCAGGAAGGACTTTTTTCCCTGCTGTAGCAAATTGGATCATGCTTTGCTGGGGCTTATTGCCTTCCTCTGTATCAACTGTGGGTGAAGGATTGTATATGGGATTGTATGGTTAAATATCATTTTTCTATTTTTTTTTTTTGTTTAGGTTGAACCAGATGGACTTGTGTCTTTTTTCAACCTGACTAACTATGTAACTATATGACTACATGCAAAAAATTCCCACTCTATATGACTACATGCAAAAAAAAATCTCTCTCTATATGACTGCATGCAACAAATCCTCACTCTATATGGCTACATGTAAAAAAAAAAACCCACTCTATATGACTGCATGCAAAAAATCTCCACTCTAGATGACCGCATGCAAAAAAACTCCATTCTATATGACCGCATGCAAAAAAAAAATCATCACTTTATATGACTACATGCAAAAAATCCCCACTCTATATGACTGCATGTAAAAATCCCCACTTTATATGACTACATGCAAAAAATCCCCACTCTATATGACTGCATGTAAAAATCCCCACTTTCTATGACTACATGCAAAAAATCCCTACTCTATATGACTGCATGCAAAAAATCCCCACTCTATATGACCGCATGCAAAAAATCCCCACTCTATATGACCGCATGCAAAAAATCCCCACTCTATATGACTGCATGCAAAAAAATCCCCACTCTATATGACTGCATGCAAAAAATCCCCACTCTATATGACTGCATGCAAAAAAATCCCCACACTATATGACCGCATGCAAAAAATCCCCACTCTATATGACTGCATGCAAAAAAATCTCCACTCTATATGACTGCATGCAAAAAAGGACATCAACAGCACATATTTCTGTGGGGCGATCTGTACACATCCAGAAATATAGGCTTCCTTGCTCTAAGATTTATTGTCTGACCACACGCAGGCTGGTAAGTGCCACCTGTCATTCTGTACCGTCACACCTAGAAATCAGTGTAAACCTTTTTATTGGAAATTTTTCAGCACTACAGTCACTCCACATAAAATACAACATTGACAACTGGTTTTGTAACATTCACAGAGAGGCAATACAGTGCACTACCTTCAAAAATATATAAAAATATACTCAGATTTTACTTCTTGTAAAACCCTGCATGTATTTTAACCCTAACAATGAACTTCTCTTATTTGCTCCATTTTATTTTTATTAAATATACAATTAAAAGGATTTTGTTATTTTTGTTTGATAAATACAATAAAAATAAATGTTTATTTTGCTGGGAGTTCGGTGTCATCCTGTGTACTCTTGCAGTTTTTTCTCAAGCAGTGTTTAACAGCCCTGCCCACATTACCTATGTGAACTATAGAACATATCTCCCTATGTTATGGAGAAGAGAAGAGGAGGTGTTCTGTAGTCCTATCCCAGGATGACAATACTGCTTTGCTGTAGATACAGTACCGTTACTGACAGGATTGTAAGTTGTAATGAGCGTGGGTTCAGTCTGAACCTAGTAGCATGGTGGAATGCTGCTTCTGCCAGCGTTCAAACACCTATCGGTCCGATCCATGTACCAAAGGCAGTCCCCAACAGGACAATTCTCTAATGGCTTTCAACAGCAGCCCTGATGAAGAGGGAGTTCTTGTTCCCCCAAAACGCGTTAGTCTCATTTTATTGTTGTTACTCCAAATACGTTTTTAAAACCTGCATCCACTGGACACCCGGCGGTACTTTACTTTTACTTCTTCTCAAGCATACCTGGTAGTATCCTGGCAATGCCAGGCCAATCAATCTGTTCATACACAAAAGAGGCATGCTTGTTATACTATTAAAGTATAACTAAAGGCATAACTTTTTTTTTTAGATAGAGTGGAGAGTGATAAGAACACCTGTCTGGTTTTTATTTATGCCTGTGCCCCCCATTAAGGAGATTCACCCTCTCTATTTGTCCTGTTTACCATTATCATTGAAAGTGAAAGTAAAAGAAAATCCCAAATGTTGGGTTGTCCCCAGAAAAGTAATATAGAGGGAAAATCTTCCCATGGGGACACTAGTTCTGGTGACCTGGGAGTCCCCAAGAAATTCCCTTAATTTGCAGGGATTTCCTCTCACTTCTAGTTTGCCTATGGGACAGGAAGTGAAGAAAACTCTCTGCAATGGAACACAGATGGTGAAAAAACAATCTGTCAGGGGTTATAACCCTCCCATGCTCTATCCAAAATGAAAATAAAAATTTTCCCCGTAGTTCTACTTTAACCTAATATGGCCACATTAGGTCAACACCATAGGCATCCCCCCTCCTGCTACTGCAGGTTAGGGAATCCCCTGTTTGTAGCGGATTTGCTGCCATCTTGGTTCCTCTGAATATGGGTTTATTATTATTTATTTATTACAGGAACTAATATAGTGCCATCAATTTACACAACACTTTGCATATACACTATATTGTCAAAAGTATTGTGACATCTACCTTTACCCCCACATGAACTTTAATGGCATCCCAGTCTTAGTCTGTAGGGTTCAATATTGGGTTGGCCCACCCTTTGCAGCTATAACAGCTTCAACTCTTCTGGGAAGGCTGTCCACAAGGTTTAGGAGTGTCTATGGGAATGTTTGACCATTCTTCCAGAAGTGCATTTGTGAGGTCAGGCACTGATTTTGGACGAGAAGGCCTGGATCGCAGTCTCTACTCTAATTCATCCCAAAGGTGTTCTGTGGGGTTGAAGTCAGGCCAGTCAAGTTCCTCCACCCCAAACTTGCTCATCCATGTCGGCCAACGGCCGCACAGTGCAACCCCATCTTGGTAAAGAGCCGATGATGCGGCTCTTTACCCATGTGATCAGCTGTGTCCAATCACAGCCGGTAACATGTAAACAAGGAAGTGCCATTTTTCAGCTCTCCTCGCTTCACACTGACAAAATGTGAGGCGAGGAGAGCAGATTAGGGGAGATTAGGGAGACATGTACAGGTAATCAGGACACTGATCATCAGTGCCCTGATTACAGTACAGCCCCAGCAGTGCCCATCAGTGCCACCAATCAGTGCACATGATTGCTGTCAGTCAGTGTTGTCTTTTAGTGCCCATCAGTGCTGCCCATCAGTGCCACCCATCAGTGCCCATCAGTGCTGCCTATCTGTGCTGCCTATCAGTGCCCACCAGTGCCACCTATCAGTGCCCATCAGTCATTTCAATCAGTACCCACCAATGCCACCTATCAGTGCCCATCAGTGCAGCCTCATCAGTGCCGCATATCAGTGGCACCTATCAGTGCCCATCAGTGCCGCATATCGGTGTCACCTATCAGTGCTCATCAGTTCCACCTATCAGTGCCCGTCAGTGCGGCATAACAGTGCCTCCACATTAGTGCCATCTAATCAGTGCCCTTCAGTGCCGCCTCATCAGTGCCCATAAGTGCCGCCTCATCAGTGCCAATCAGCGCACATCAGTGAACGAGAAAAATGAGTTATTTACAAAATTTACTGACAAACTATTAAAAACTTTTTTCTTTTAAAAATTTTCGGACTTTTTTCTTTTTTTTTAGCAAAAAATAAAAAACCCAGCAATGATTACATATGACCAAAAGAAAGCTCTATTTGTGTGAAAAAAAGATAATTTCATTTAGGTACAGTGCTGCATAACTGCGCAATTGTCATTCAAAGTGTGAGAGTGCCAAAAGCTGAAAATTAGCCTGGGCAAGAAGGGTGTAAAAGTGCCCAGTAGGCAAGTGGTTAACCTACCAGCATGATTTTGGAGTGTGGGAGGAAACCCACATAGGCACAGGGTGCTGCTGGGTGGAAGTTCTAACCACTTAGTCATTGTGCTTCTGTTTAAGCTGAGCCCAGAGCCGAACCCAAGCTCATCCGTTATCACCAAGGGAAAATTAAAGAAAACATCCTAATGACAAGAAAATGAATGCAGCCATCTCATCTAGGGATTGGTAAACTGCAATATATTACATTTCTGTACTTCTCCCATATAGGTGCGGTTCTGCTATTCTTAGACTATACTGCATTTGTAAAAATAGCATGAAGGTGGTGTTCACAATCAGATTTGAAATGTCAGTTCCGTAGTAGAAGTTAGAAGAAAAGAGCTTTTAGAACAGCCATGCTTCCTTTGCCCCAGGTTCATACATAAACATACATACGTATACATTGTTGTGGTTTTCCTTTTTCTAAAACTGGGTTTTGCAGGTTATTGAGTTCCACACCTCCTTGACACTACAACGTGACATTACATGCAGTAACATGAAAGGTAAAGAATCCCCATAGACCCCTGTAGGGAAATACCTGCAGGAACCTTCCTCCTTTTTTTTTACAGAGTTTGCCACAAAATGCACCCAGTCGTGGTCATTGCAGTGAATTAGAGTTGAGCGAACACCTGGACGTTCGGGTTCTGCTGGTCCGTCCGAACTTCGGGACAAAGTCCGGGTCCGGACGGAACCAGAACGATCGCACGGATAACGAACCCCATTGAAATCAATGGGGACCCGAACTTTTAGGCACAAAAATGGCTGTAGGAAAGTCCTGGAAAGCCCCAGAGGGCTGCAAAAGGAAGTAAAATGGGGGTAAGGGTAGGGCAAGTGCCCTACAAAAAAATGGGGACAGGGAAATAACTTTAAATATTTTTAAAAAAATAAAAACATAAAAAATGCAAAAATGGAGGTGAATGTGGATCATCTTCAAACTGTGTCTGAAAAGTATTTATTAACGGTAGAAGCCATATAACTGTTCTAAAATCATCTTCAAACTAGGGCAAGTGCCCTACAAAAAATGGGGAGAGGGAAAATAAATTAAAATCAAATAAAAATACCGACATGCCGGTGAGACGGGGCGGCCCCCCACCTTGTGACACAGATTGCTCCCACATGGGGTGTCACCCGGTGGCAGGGTCTTAGCCCCCACCCCCCCCCTCTGCTCT
This sequence comes from Glandirana rugosa, assembly GCA_018402905.1. Taxonomy (NCBI): domain Eukaryota; kingdom Metazoa; phylum Chordata; class Amphibia; order Anura; family Ranidae; genus Glandirana; species Glandirana rugosa. Next base: position 519,671 of record BLSH010518945.1, on the reverse strand, counting down.
AAGATGTAGAGTTGCATGCTAAACACAACAGTGGGCTGCTTTACTCTCACTCCCATGATGGGTCATGACAACTCATCTGTTCCCATTCAATGGACTCAATTATAACTGCTGATTTATATGTAGAGATTGACATGTACGTTCTACCTATATGCTTGTGAAATGTATATCCTACTGACTGGTATGACCTGTATACCTTGCTTGTTAAAACAATAAAAATTTTTGCAATGAAAAAAAAAATCAAATAAAAAAAATGGGAAGGGGGATGGATGTGGAGTAGGAGCCTAGAGGTTGACTAGGCCGTGACCGTTGCAGTGTAGGTGGAAGTGACGGTGGTAGAGGAGTAGGAGGAGGTAGCCAACATGGTTTTTTTTTTTTTTTGTATTGAGGCCTATTCAAAAAAACATGGTAGTGTTTTATGTGGGTTTATTGCAGCTGCTGTTGTGACCTATGTATCCCAATTAGTGTCATAGGAAGATTAAAAACGTTTGTATTTGAACAGCGCATTGCTAGTATCTACTGTGCCGTTATGTGATGAATGTTGACCACCCAATGTATCAGTAATTACTAATTTCTCCTTCTTCTATTACAATTTGATATTATTGCTGCTGTAGCCCATGTGCACAAGTGTGTTAGAGTATTGATGATAAAATAAAGCAATGATAACAATAATGATAATAATAATACCAATGATGTTAAAATAAAAATAATAGCAAATAATGTTAAAATAAATCACTGTAAATCACAGTTTTTGCCAGCTTTTTAATCTCCGTTGTTGCTTCTGTAGCCCATATGTAAACTTAATGCTCAATTGCAAACCACTATGACATTAATAACATGCTTTACAGTTGCTGTTTTTTCAAAGTGCTTATTATAGTGCTCACAGGTGCTCCTTATAGTGCATACATATTTGCATACAAGATTTTAAATGGACTGTATAATTGAACGGTTTTAGACCAAAGGAAACTCATAGCACACATTGCACCGGCACTTTTCATATATACAGATACAAGCCATAATATGTATGCACTATAGTGAGCACTATAATAAGCACTTTGAAAAA
>BLSH010518945.1:491683-508363 GCA_018402905.1 Glandirana rugosa | reverse complement strand
ATATAGTCTGGTTGTACTCCCTGTTTACTCCTCCTTTCTCCCTGTCTCCCTGAAACAAGGTTTAGTCCCTGTCAGGGAGGTTTAGTCCCTGTCAACCCTCGATACCACGACGTGTTACCCATAGTTACTAATTGGTGAAGGAATGGCTGCATATCATTTATATGCAGCCGTTCCACGTGAGGGGTAGGATTCACCTGCAGTATACTGCAGGTGAACAAAAGCGGCGAAACGCCCGGGAGTCCCCGGGCGTAGCGCCGCTAGCCCCTGGCGGGCCCGCAAAGCGGCGAAAACAAGTGGACGTCATATGACGTCCACTTAGGATGGGGAGTGCACCTTGCCGACGTATATTTACTATACGTCGGTAAGGAAGTGGTTAATCATTGATACCCATTGTGCAGCACCATAGCTCCCAACTGTCCCTGATTTGGAGGGACTGTCCCTGATTTGGAACAAAGTCCCTCTGTCCCTCTTTCCTCCTCATTTGTCCCTCATGTTGGTCTGATATATATAGTTGTATATAAAATGCACTTTTTATCTTTCGAAAAGTGTTCCCCAGTGCTAAACCTTTTATCCAAATTCTAAATTGCTGCATTGGTAAATTTCAACAGCCAATATAAAGGAATAATAAGGGTGAAAAAAAAAAAACACTTGTGTGTTTAACTAATTATTTTTTATAATTTTCCCTTAAGGGGGCGTGGCAGAGGGTGTGTCCTAAGCCTACATTCTTTTGGTGTCCCTCGTTCCCATCTCAAAAAATCGGAAGGTATGCAGCACCATAAGGAATGAACTAGAGCCTGCATATGTTCTAAACATATATGACTGTCCCATTACACACCACACAAAGAAAAAGGCTACTTTCACACTGAAAGAGCCAGTCGTTCGTGCTAAAGCGCCAATCGTTTCAGCGGGGCTTTAGCACTGTTTAAGCGACACTTTTGCTCCGCTTTTCGGCCGCTGGTGGGGTGCTTTAACCCCCAAAAAAGGGTTAAAAACTCACGTTTTGCAGCTCTAAGAAAGCGATGCCCATTCATTCCAATGGACAGGGCGTTTTGGGAACGCTGTATACAGCACTCCCAACCCGCCCCAAAGATGCTACTTGCAGGACTTTTTCGGAACATCTGCCCCAGTGTGAAAAGGCATTTTCAGGCACTTTGCAGAGGCTATTTCTAGCGCTCTAGCGCTAAAGCGCCTGAAAACCGCCTCAGTGTGAAAGGGATCAAAAGGTTGTCAGAACATTTACATGCATTGCAAAGATTATGCCTCTTAAGCTCATCACTTTCACTTGCAAAGCTGAAATTAAAATAAGATAGGCTATACTGTAGTTTTACCCTTAATAACTAACAGGTTCTTTTGTTAATTAGATTGACTCAGAGATTTGCCTGCACTTAATCAGCCACAATACTTGTGTAATTCATATACATTAGTAATTATAGGGATGAGCTGACAACTCTGGCACTCGGTAGGCTGTCATCTAATTTTCTTCACTGTTGTAGAAAATTGTCAGGAAATAAAATTACTATGATGATGGTAAAAATGGGCCTAGTGTTTGTTGGAAGTTTAGAATAGGAATGCTGCATCTGGCACTGCCAGGCCAACACATGATAAATTCAGAATTTTACACAGTGTGTGTGTGATATCTGCTCGATTGTTTCTGACTCTCGGCACCATGCCTGATACGCTTGAGAGCAACACAGTGGTATAAAATTAGTTCCTAGCAAACAGGGTAAATTGCCTTGCCTTTGCATTGGGGCCCTGCCGGGCCAGGCTGCACAGCCCAGCCACAAGGCAAATGGTGTTAACAGGTTGTTAAAGCAAAGGGATTGGTGTAAAGAAAGTAGTTTTTATTTAGTTTTTATGTTATGTTGGTATTAGGTTAACTATGTGCAATGATTTTTGGGTAATAATAGAGAAAGTGGTGTAGTATTTGCATTTTGGTAGTTTGATTTTCTGTTATATTCCAATTGGTGTTATTTTTTCCATATAGTATTTTAATAAGATGGTATGGTTTATTAGATGTATATATTAATTTAGTTTTATTTGGTATTAATTGCTGTTATTGATAATTGGATTATTATTGTGTCTTGTTTCTTTTCCTTATTGTGATTTTGTGTTGTCTTCGTTCAATCTAACTGTATCTTAATAATTTCCCTTTGAGATTAATCAAGTATTGTGAATATGAAACTGAATGGAAAATATCTTTATTATATTCACATATAATTAAAAGTATGCCCACTGAATCTCCCTTGAACAGCACAAGAATGTTAAACCAGAGTGACGAAGAACAACACAACACATAATAATTAATGGGTCAGAGCAACTCCAGAACTGCAGTTCTTGTTGAATGTTCCTGGTTTGCAGTGATCAGGACCTACCAAAAGTGGTCCAAGGAAGGAAAATTAGTGAACTGGTGACAGGGTCATGGGCAGCCAAGGCTCATGGATGCACAATGAAACAAAGGCTGGCCTGTGTAGTCTGATTCGATAGAAGTGCTACTGTTGTTCGAATTACTGGAAAAGTTTATGGTGGTTCTGATAGACAGGTGTCCGAACACACAATGCAGTTTCTTGCATATGGGGCTGCATAACCACAAACCAGTCAGGATGGCAATGCTGACCCGTGTCCACAGCCAAAAGAACCTACAATGGTCATGTGAGCATCAGAACTGGACCACAGAGCAATGGAAGAAGGTGGCCTGGTCTGATGAATCATGTTTTCTTTTACATCATGTGGATGGCAAGATCTGTGGATGTCACTTACCTTGGGAATAGATGGCTCCAGGATGCAGTATGGGAAGAAAACAAGCCAGCAATGGCAGTGTGATGCTTTGGGCAATGTTCTGCTGGGAAACCTTGGGTCCTATCATTCACGTGGTGCTCCTTTGGAGTCCATGCCTTCAAGAGACAGGGCGGTTTTGGCGGCAAAAGGAGGAGGTTATAATGTTATGGCTTTTAAAAAAGAAAGTTGTTCCATATATTTGCTATATTATCTATATAGGAAAAGACAAAGCCGATAATACTTGGAGAAATAAATCCTAAAATGTGAACTTGGCATTGAAACGTCTAAGTATAAAAGGCTTTATCATCCACAAAATATTCCAAATGGAAATAAAAAAAGATATGCATATATTTTTCAATGGCTGCATATATTGATTGGTGTGCACACTGCCTGGAAGGAAATGGGTGCATTATCATAATCACAAGCAATATAAGTTCCAGCAGTTTTATACATTCAACGGCGTTGACAATGGTATCCAGATCTGAGACTTTTTGCATTACCATCACGTCATTTGTAATCAGAGGACTTTATGTGGACATATACAGTATAAAAAGGCTGAGTGTCATAAGAACTATTTTATTGAATTCCATTTAAAACAAATACAAAAGCTTTTTAAAATACTTTAGTGGCTCCCAACATGCAGAGATTTCAAACACATTTCACATGTACGCTTGATGTGCTTTGGAAATCCTTCTTCAGGAAGGAATCAATACAGAGGAACCCACTCAAGATCTTTTCAAAGGTATAAAGAAATATAATTCACTGGCATTTATGACATCAACATGTTTCCCAGAATGTGCATTCAAAAGAACACAATGGAATCACTGCCTTTCAGGTAGACACCCAGAAATATCCAAAAGGCCACCAACAATCATACAGAACAGAGTCTTTAATAAGGGGACCATACCCCAATGGTATAACTCTAATATCACAACATAAGAGAGTACTCGGTATCACAAGAATAATAATCAAAGGTTATATGTGCGAACGACAGCAGGAGCTCCCAAATCATGTCCAGAAAAAGGGGCAAATCTTAGAATCCTGGAGTAGTGACATAGTTACGTCCTTAAAGACTGTGCTCTGTATGATTGTTGGTGGCCTTATGAATTTCTTAGACTTTGTGTCTTTACCTGAAAGGTAGTGGTTCCATCATGTTCTTTTGGATGCACATTGGAAACACGTTCATGTCATAAATTCCAGTGAATTATATTTCTTGATACTTTTGAAAAGATTTTGAGTGGGTTCCTCTGTACTGATTCCTTCACATGTTCTCCTAAAGAAGGATTTCATAATGCTTCGAGCTACATGTCAAATGTGTTTGGAATCTATGCGTGTTGTGAACTACGAAGTGGAGAGTATTTTAACATGTTTTATCTTTTTATATATGTCCACATAAAGTCCTCTGACTACAAATGGTGTGATAGTATATAAGATGTTTAGGGCCACAGACATATAGCACACACAGTCTGGGATCTCTATCTCTTATAAACCCTCTGCAATACTGTGCATTTAAACTTCACATGAAATCCTCATTTCATCTGTAGTGTCACTTACCACTGAAATCAGGTATTACTGCAGTTTTGAGAACCTTTGTATCTTACTGGTATACTAAAAACACATCAACATGTCTACCAAGCAGGGGTATAACAATAGGGGTTGCAATTGCAACCGGGCCCCATGGTCCAAGGAGCAGGACACTGTGCTGCCTGGGTCCAAGAATGAAATGCTGCCCTCCACCCCTCCCCCCCCAAAAAAAACACGCCCACCAAAAGGCCCCCGCATCCATTATTTTATATCATGATAATTAAAATTAAAATTTAATTTATCAAGAAGTCAGATTTACATGCAACATCACCTTGTCTATATGCAAAATTATGACATACCATTATGTTCAATTCCAAGGGGCGGGCTGGGCAGTATAGGGGCAGGTTAGGGTAGTATATAGACAGGCTGCTGTAGTATATAGACAGGCTAGGGCAGTATAGGGGCAGGTTAGGGTAGTATATAGACAGGCTACGGTAGTATATAGACAGGCTAGGGCAGTATAGGGGCAGGCTGGGGTAGTATATAGACAGGCTAGGGTAGTATATAGACGGGCTAGGGTAGTATATGGGCAGGCGGGGCGGCCCGGGGGCAGTTGAAATTCATGACACACAAAAACTGCTGGAAAAAAAATCTTGGATCATCAATTTGCTGGGTAAATAGAAGAGAAGGTGGCCGTGCTTCAATTTGCTGCCCCTCTCAAAGTGCTGCCTGGGTCCAATGGACCCACTGGGACCCATGGTCGGGCCGGCCCTGCCAGGGAGCCCGTGTGCCTCCCTTGTACACCTGAATAGGAGGGATGGCGGTGGTGGCATTTAGAGGACCCAATCTCCTCCATTTTCCTCTATCCAGTTTACTTGTCTTCTGCTGTTCCCAGGGTCCCTGTGTGCTTCCCTGCCCCCCCCCCCCCACAGAGCTGCTGTCTTCCCCCCTGCTCTCTCCTGCCAGCTGCTGTAGAAGATGTGTCATGATGGAGAGATGGGAACGGGTAAGTAAATTTGTCATTTACCAGCTCCTTCCTTTTCTGAATGAACAGAGTCAGTGATTGGTACCAATTGGTTCATTCATAACCTGAAGTATAGTAAACTGTTTTTACTATACGTCTGTTTCTGAATGAATGGGAGGCTCAGTGCACAGCTATTCCTGTCCATTCATTCTGTGCAGCTGAGGCTACACAGATGGAAATTGAGAGCTGAGGTTTGTTTAGACCTCTGATATCTTATCAAAGCCCCCCAACAGAGCTCCTAAAAAAATTGCAAAAAAATTGTAAAACAAATAAAATAAAATTGTAAAAAAAATAAAATTAAAATAAAAATGAAAAACTACTGACACCAGTGAGGGAACTATCAGGATTGCAAAGATTGCAATTGTGACCGGGCCTTGGCATTTCACCACCATGGGAAGGCCCGAAGATGGCAGAAAGGGGGCCCGCTGCGGTACCGTAATAAACGGACCCGCGATAGCAGTAAAGGGCCTCAGGATCAGTGGGAAGAGGGAAGGACCCTGGCCAGGTGTCAGGGGGCCCTTCATAATTTCTTGCTCCGGGGCCCTGAAGGTTCTAGTTAGACCTCTGCTACCAAGAATAATTCTGCTGTTTACTAGAGGCCTGTTCAAGGTGGAAATTTCTCTATGTTGCTACATGAAGGCACCATAAAGATATAGAGAATTTACGTCTACGTTGTATGTTTTTACTTCTGCTCTGTTAACAAAGCAGACAATTTGCTAAGAGATTGTTTTATTATCAACGGCTGAAGGAAATTATCCTTAGCGCGGTTCTTCCTCACCCTTGCTAGGAATTACGAGCCTGACTAAGTGCCATTTATACTCATTGCACATTGTGACGCGGATTACAGAAAAAAAGAGATCTGCAGGCAATCGCACCAGAGCCATGTGCTGCCCTCGTGATCTCCTCTCTGAATGACTGAATCACTATTTACACACAGGGGTGATTTGGGTCTGGATATTGCTTGCAATTCACTTACGTTCAGATTGATTTGTGGTGCAGGAGATAAGAATGTTCTGTTGCTATCAATGAAAGATTGAAACATTATAATTTTAAAAAGGAAACAGATAGCTTAATGAATAGTCCCATCTTTACAATGCATATCTGCTTTTGTTCAGCTAATGGATTGTGACGTAATTTCTCTGTGCACTGTTTGCTAGGAGATGTGAATTATCTCTTGCTGAGAATGCTCAGGTTCTCCCCCAGTCATTACTAATCTGTTTCCATTCATCCCAATGAGAGGAGAAAGGGATGTGTAGATGGCTCTGACCTCGGCCTGTGCGCAGTAATTAGGAGGTGGACGTGACATTAAATAGGGCTTCTGCTCTCTTCTCATTCAGCCCCCAGCTGAAGAACAAGTGACATGAATCTGGGAAATAGTATAATGCCATAACGTAAGATCACCGGGTGAATATTAAATCTGATTTTTCTTGTGTTGATGGTTTTCTTTTTTATATATGTGCCGATTCTTCTGCGAAGTCTACATGCTGCAATCACAACATTAGCTTTCAGCAATGGAGCCTCTTTATTGTAATCTCCATATACAATAAAAGCCGATTTCCTATCTGGCTTCTTATATTACACTACAATAGCCAGTAGCAGAATCCATTATAATGCTGTAACATAATATCAGCCTTCTGGAAATAGGATTGCTTTACAAATTACCATGAGACCAGAATGTCTGGCTTTTCTTTGCCACTGTATATGCATTAAGTATAAATATGAACGTGTGCATAGCATCCATTGTCTTTTACATAGGACCAGGACATAATATTGGCGGCAAAGGTAAAAGATATTGGGCACACGGTGAATTAGGAACCCAGTTCTGATTCAAGAGCACTTGTCCCTTTCGTCGTCATTTCTCCAATGAAAGGGGATCATCAATAAGCAATTATTATCTAAAACAGCCTTTCTCAATCTGCACTCACCGGCTACTTTATTAGGTACAGCTTGCTAGTCCCGGGTTGGACCCTGTTTTGCCTTCAGAACTGCCTTAATTCTTCGTGGCATAGATTCAACAAGGTGTTGGCAACATTCCTCAGAGATTTTGGTCCATAGTGACATGATAGCATCACGCAGTAGCTGCACATTTGTCGGTTGCACATCCATGATGCGAATCTCCCATTCCACCACATCCCAAAGGCGCTCTATTGGATTGGGATTTGGTGACTGTGGAGGCCATTGGAGTGCAGTGACCTCAAGAAACCAGTGGTGAGATGATTTTAGCTTTGTGACATGGTGCATTATCCTGCTGGAAGGAGCCATCAGAAGATGGGGACACTGTAGTCATAAAGGGATAGGCATGGTCAGCAACAATACTCAGGTAGGCCGTGGCGTTTAATCGATGCTCAGTTGGTACTAAGGGGCCCAAAGTGTGCCAAAATATCCCCCACACCATTACACCACCACCAGCCTGAACCGTTGATACAAGGCAGGATGGATCCATGCTTTCATGTGGTTTACACCAAATTCTGACCCTACCATCTGAATGTCGCAGCTGAAATTGAGACTCATCAGGCCAGGAAACTTTTTTCCAATCTTCTATTGTCTAATTTTGGTGAGCCAGTGCGAATTGTAGCCTCAGTTTCCTGTTATTAGCTGACAGGCGTGGCACCCAGTGTAGTCTTCTGCTGCTGTAGCCCATCTGCTTCAAGGTTCGATGTATTGTGCATTTATAAATGGTGTTCTGCATACCTTGGTTGTAACGAGTGGTTATTTGAGTTACTGTGGCCTTTCTATCATCTCAAACCAGTCTGCCCATTCTTCTCTGACCTCTGACATCATCAAGGCATTTTCATCCACATAACGGCCGCTCACTGGATATTTTCTCTTTTTCAGACCATTCTCTGTAAACCCTAGAGATGGTTGTCCATGAAAATCCCAGTAGATCAGCAGTTTTTGAAATACTCAGACCAACACGTCTGGCACCAACAACCATGCCACATTCAAAGTTACTTAAATCCCCTTTCTTCCCCATTCCGATGCTCAGTTTGAACTTCAGCAAGTCGTCTTCGCCATGTCTAGATGCCTAAATGCATTGACTGCTGCCATGTGCTTGGCTGATTAGTAATTTGTGTTACCAAGCAATTGAACAGGTGTACCTAATAAAGTGTCAGATGAGTGTATATATGCATTTGGTCCCCTGGGGGAATAATTAACATTTAAAAATCTGTAATTTATGTAATGTTAAGGAGATCCTGAAAACATGTTCTGTTGGGAACACTCAAGGATCAGGACTGTAGGACTGTTCAATACCAGATGACTTTTTGAAGGTCAGTAACTGTTTATTGCTTCAGTAAATATTCTGCATACTGTACAAGCTCCATAATAATCTGGTTCCTCAGGTTATAGGATTACTGGCTTTCCTTAGAATTTTAGACCTGCGTGCTCATAAAATATAAACCTACACAGAGATATGGTTATATAAAGTAGCTCAATAAAATTTATGCAATTTGTCTTACATTACTGATAAACACTTGTTTGGGAAATGTAGCAACCTACAGAAATGACAGCATTGTTTCAGCAACAATGGCTGCAGAAAATAGACTTCTGCCACCTCTCCTCTTTACCTCCTGGGAAGGGATTTAAAACCTCTTGCAGGCCATATACAAATACCGCAGACATCACAGAGGGGCTTCTGCAAAACGGTTTGTGGACAAAGAATCCAAAAATAGTCTGATTCACTAAGGCCTCATACACATGGGCATAATAGCAAAACATCGGGACGGACGTCAGGCAAAAATTGGCGTAAAAAAAGTGATTTTGTCTGCACTTTGCACCGGCGTTAATAAGCGTTAGTGAGTGTCGGCGTCAATAGGCGTTTAAAAAAAAAAAAAAAAAATTCCTCTGCTATTTTTTAACCTGAAAACGTCGCTACGGCGTTAATGTGTATTAGTGAGCATTTTGCCAGCTCAGCGGCAAAAACGCCATAACGCTACAGCCTCGGAACGCCCAGGTCCTGCGTTCAATAATGCCGACCCCATCTACAGCTCAAAAACGTTGGCGTTTTTATGGGGCCATTGAATAACATGGAGAGCTGCAATAACCGCTAAAAAACGCGGCGGTAAAAAACGTCCTTGTGTACGAGGCCTAAAAGTTATGTCAGCTTTCTGGACCTGAGGTGGAAATGGCCCTAACTAAAGGCAACTATGGATGCATAGGGGTTGATTTACTAAAGCTGGAGAGTGCAAAAAATGGTGCAGCTGTGTATGCTAGCCAATCAGCTTCTAACCTCAGCTTGTTCAATCAAGCTTTGACAATAAAACTTTGAAGCTGATTGGTTTCTGTGCAGAGCTGCACCAAATTTTGCACTTTCAAGCTTTAGTAAATCAACCCCCATAGTATCTTCAATCAGTGTCTTTTCCAGAGTTACAGCAACCAACTCCATTCACAGAAATCTTATACTGGGCAATTTTGCCCATAATTACAGTGTCACAAAAGGAATCACAAGTAGACATGTGCAGAACGTAAAAATGTGTTTAATTTCGGATAGATTCGTTATGTAACTCATTTAATTTCATTATGGAATTTGTTTAGTTTGGTTTCGGAATTTGTTTTGTTTTGTTTTTCCTTTTCGTTACATTTTGTTTTTGTTAAACTTAATTTTGTTTATTCATTTTCTAACAAAATATGCATTTATTTATTTTTATAGGAGCGCGGGTGCCATGCAGTACTCCTACGTACTGTCAGTGTAAGGCTGTGCACACTGTATCTGAAAAACGACCGTTTTTGGTCTTTTTTTTAACAGCCCAAAAACGCCCCTTTATTTTATCCTATGTGTCCACGCACACATGGTCGTTTATTGTCTTTTATCAGCAGTGGTGTTTTGGGCTGTTTTCTGAATGCCCTGAATTGGCGTTCAAAAGTCGTTCTCCTGACCACACAAAACGCCAACGCCGGTAAACACCGGTTTATCAGCGTCTGCTGTTTTTTGCAGTCAATTGAAGCCAATGAAGAAAAAAAAACCGCCAAAAAACGCTGACGCCGAAAAACGCCGATAGACGCTTGTAAACGCTGCTTATAAAACACTGCAAAAGAACGTTTTGTAAGCAGCGTCTCCTGCCCGACGCTGAAAAAGCCCAGATAGCGTCCAGTGTGCATGGAGCCCAAGCTGTCTGCTCATACTTCATACAAGCTGGCAGGTACACAATGACAGGAACAGACCTAGAGCAGGGTTTCTCAACCAGGGTTCCGTGAAACCCTAGGGTTCCTCCAGAGGTTGCTAGGGGTTCCTTGAGGAATGGTCCATTTCTACCTCTCAGATAAATTCCCATTGATCTTTTTAGCTATCTGTAAGGGTTAATTCTTCCAATGACCACAAGTGTAAGGAGCATTCTTCCCATTGACCACCACACTAATGTATCATGAGTTGTAGATTTTTAATTTTTAGCAGGGGCTCCCCGAGACCGGAGAATTATGTCAAGGGTTCCTCAGTGTTAAATAGGTTGAGAAAGGCTGACCTAGAGCACTCAACAGTGCTCAGGTAGTTCATTGAGAACTACAAGGCAACTGCCGCAAAGGCTGTTGGTAGTTTTAGTTCTTCCATTCACAGAGCTCTGTGAATGAATGACGCGTCCAGGCGGGCCTCTTTTTAAATAGTGACAGTGAGTTTGGGGAGAAGATCCCCAGCTCGCTGTTACTAGAGGCAGCAGATCGGGGGCTGCAGGAGTGGGAACATGTTACATGCTCCCAAAGGTGAACTTATCCTTTAAGTAGTGGATGCGTATGGATTATTTCTGGAGAAAAAAGGATATTGTTTACTGTTATTTCCACGTTTGCAGCCAAATTGAGATGACACCTACTTTATATTTGTTACATGTTACCATTCATATAGCATCACTTAAAAATAAATATTTAAAAAATTGCTGCTTACCATTTAAGACGTTCTTTTCTGATAACTCCAGCACTGAAAAATCCTACTTAGTTCCTGTTTGTTTATGAGGAGGCTGGGGGGCTGCCTTTGCCATAATTAACCCTAAGGCCCCTTTCACACATACGGACCGCTTGTTCGTTTTTCATCCATCCGTTGATGGATGAAAAACAGACATCAATGCAACTCTACAGAAAAATGGATGACGATCATTCATTTGCATCCGTTTTCATCCGCTTCCGGTAACATCTGATTTTTTGAACGGATGAAAGTCCTATTTTTCATCCGTCAAAAAAACGTATCGGACGGAAAACGGATGTAAACGGACGAACGGTCAGTTTTCCATCCGTTTTTGTATTGGTAATGGATGTAAAAAAACTGATGAAAAATTGATGACCACAGATGAAAAAACGGATGAAAAAACAGACGAAAAACGGATGAATACTAAATCCGTTTTGATGTGACGGAACTGATGAACTGATGAATGGTCCGTATGTGTGAAAGGACCCTAAGGCTGGCCATAGACGATTTGAACCTGATGGTTCCTGCTGAACCATGTTTGAACAGACTGAATGTACCCAAATTGATTGATCAACTTGGCTACAATCAGCCTGCTGGAGTTAAGACACCGGCTGCTGTAGCAACAATCACTCTTCTCCCGATGGGAACGGCTTCCCCCAACATACAATGGCTTGGCGGGAGGGATTCCCATGTCAACATTGTTTGTGTTGATGGGGGAATTGAGCCAATTTCCACAGTTGCAGGAAAGAAATTTGCTCTGTGTATGGCCTGCCTAACTACTGTGCTGGCAATTCTCATTATCAGTTGTAAAATAGAATCAAACGCTAACAAAGGATTTAGAAACTGGCCTTTTGTTATGTATGTTAATGAGAGGCAACTCAGACTGTCATAAGCCTTTATGTTGTGAAATACTGACTGTCTGGGACAGTCTGACATTGTTGAGAAATGCTTGTTATCAGCCTTGAGGCCTTCTCCAAAAGCCTCGTACACACAATAAGAATATCCAATATATTTTTTGAAATGCTAGTCCCCTGTTGATAACCAATAGGCTAATAAAGTTCTGAAAATTATTGTACAACAGAATACAACTTTGGAAATGATGTAATGTATTATATTGCATTGTGATGTATTCTTTTGTTTGCATTTGCCTGGTCTTGGCCTTCCGTTTTTTTGCGGAAGAACACCGTAGTGAGGACCGGAAGGATTTCCCCCTTAATGACCAGGCCATTTTTTGCGATATGGTACTGCGTTGCTTTAGCTGACAATTGTGCAGTCGTGCGACGTTGTACTCAAACACAATGTATGTCCTTTTTTTCCCACAAATAGAGCTTTCCTTTGGTAGTGTTTGAACACCTCTGCAGTTTTTATTTTTTGCGTTATAAACAAAAAAAGAGCGACAATTTTGAAAAAAACTAAATTTTTTACTTTCTGCTATAAAACATTTCCCAAAAAAAAAAAATGTAACAAACCAAATGTATTCATCAGTTTAGGCCAATATGTATTCTGCTACATATTTTTGGTAAAAAATATCGCAATAAGCATATATTGATTGGCTTGCGCAAAAGTTATTGCGTCTACAAAATAGGGGATAGATTTATGGCATTTTTATTTATTTATTTTTTTTACTAGTAATGGCAGTGATCAGTGATTTTTAGCGGGACTCTGACATTGCGGCGGACAGATCAGACACCTAATTGACATTTTTGACACTTTTTTAGGAACCAGTGACATTATTACAGTAATCAGTGCTAAAAATATGCACTGTTATTGTACTAATGGCACTGGCAGGGAAGGTGTTAACTTCAGGGGGGATCAAGGGGTTAAATGTGTTCCCTGGGAGGTGTTTCTAACTGTATGGGGGACTGTGTGAGTGGGGAAACACATAGATGTGTCTTCCTGAATAGTAGGAAGACAGGGTCTGTGTGATCTACCCTGTCAGAACGGGGATCTGCCTTGTTCACACAGGCAGATCCCTGTTCTGTCACTGTGGAGAACGATTGCGGGTGGCCAGCGGATGTCGAGTCCTCCTCACCCGCTGATTGGCTCCCCTGCTGGCCAGTGAGAGCACACGTGCATCGCCGATGGTGCGCGAGCACCCACACAAGCGGGTTCCTGCATTGCCATACAGCTACAGCGATTTGTGGGGAGCAGCCACATTGCCGCAGTATAATGACGGTGGCTGGGGCTGAAGTGGTTAGATGAAAATTGTTAGTTCTGGTATCGTACGAGAAAGATTTTTGTGTTTGTCCCTTCAGATAATTTTGCATGAACTGTCGTGATCGGCTCTCGAAAGCTGTGTACTCACAATCAGATTATCATACAATTGCTTAGAAAGTGGTATTTTGTCTGATTTTCTCATCGTGTGTACTAAGCATTAGAGATATCTAAAAGGGCATAAATATTATTTTACATTTTTTTTTAGGTATGCTGTGTGAATGGGCACACATAGCCAACATATAGTGTTTTTTTAAAACTTGACTGAAAGGCCTCATACACACGGGCGTTTTATAATAAATAAGCAAAACGCCAGGTCCGACGTTTTTTAAAAAATCGTCGGTTTTTGCGGCGTTTTGCATCGGCGTTAGCGAGCGTTAGTGAGCGTCGGCGTCAATAGGCGCTTTTTTAAAAAAAATCAGTCCTCTGCTATTTTTCAACATAAAAACGCCGGCGTCAAAAAACGCTTGTTAACGCCGGTATGGCGTTAGCGGGCGTTAGCAAGCGTTAGTGAGCGTTTTGCCGATTGGCGTCAAAAAACGCCAAAACGCTACAGCTACAGAACGCGATGGTCCCGCGTTCTAAAAACAGCTCACTAACGCCGACGCCCTCTACTGCTCACTAACGCTGGCGTTTTTAGAAGGCCATTGAATAACATGGAGAGCTGCAAAAAACGCCTACAAACGCCGGCGTGCAAAACGCCCGTGTGTATGAGGCCTAAACGTTACGTTACTAAAGATGCAAGCTTGCGGGATAATTTAGATGCCTTCATAAGGCTTTATACAAATTTGCTACACCTATTAAGTACCCATTACACATTGTTCTGTAAAGAGCTACCAGTCTATCAAAGATAAAGTGTTTAATAGGTTAGATAAAAAGAATTTCATAAATAAAGTCGACAAAAATACAGGACTCTGTAATCTGTTACATGGGTGTGAAGGTCCCAGTTATTTCATGCCTGCTCTTTCTTTCGCTATGCAGATTTTGATCATGTTTAGCGCCTGTCTGCAGAGCTGCACTCATCTTTGTGATGAAGGGGGGTCATAGTAGGGCACACTGCACTGTTACTGCAGGCTCGCAAGCTTGTGAACCAACAATGCACAAAATTGCGTTCCTAGTCTGCTAATCTGTGGACCTGTGCAGATACGAGATGTGCTCTGCTGTGACCTCCATTTATCATAGAGATGAATAGAGCTCTGCAGACAGCTGCTAATGGCTTTCAAAGTCTGCACAGAATAGCAGGCATACGATTTCAGACCTTTACACCTGTGTAATGGTACCCTACTTAGATAAAATGAAAAAAAAAAACTTCAAGCCTGGGAATGCCTGGATTAATGACTATAAAATTCATGTTGAATATGGCCATGTTGGCTAATTATCAGCGCAGCCCACTCCCCCTATTCCATGGCTTCACCCATCTTGCATGGGTTAAATCTTTATGCAGCTGCTTATTTTCTTTGACAGTGGATGCAACCCAGGTAAACTCTACTCTATACTTTCAATACAATTCTATGGAAAGACCAGTTTACGTTATGTTGAGGGGTAATAAAAAACAATCTTTACAAATGGTAGCCAGAGAGAAAAGGTTTTGCATTTGATTGTTTCATTTTTTTTTTTACTTTTACAAGTGTTAGAGTGATCACCTTTGATTCAAAATCCTCCAGTGATGGAACTCTACTTAAAATCCAACTCAGAGAATTACAAGAAAATAACTACCCATACGGAATATGCGAAATGTGTCTCCCCCTCTCTGCAAAGTAAATAAAAAAGTTTTACCCATAGTTCTACTTTAATGCTTAAAAAAGTGCTTTTAATTGAGGGTAGCATCTGCTGATGGACTTTTTCATTGCAGCTGAATTCAAATTGCAAAGGTGTACAAAACGGCTTAGGAATGGAAAGTAGTGAATTGATTTTTAGCGTTAGAGGGTTATGTATACATTTAATAAAAAAAATTGGCGCCATCGGCTCTGCAAAAATTAAAGGAATCTGATTATAATGGGCAGGAGCTAGGTTTTTGTTATATTTTTTTCCCATTGTTTTAAGCATAGCCCCCTTAGGCATACCTCCTGACTTTCGAACTTGAGAATGAGGGACAGTTGAGGGAGGTAGTGGCCTGCGGCGCGCTGCAGCAAAAACTGGGTGTGGCCAGGCTGTTAGCAGTGAGGGGGGCTTAAGGGGCATGGTTAAAAAAAAAAAACAGGCTTTCTTGTACCCATAAAATATGCCTTGACACATATAAACTCCAGCATAATCAATAAAAGTAGCCAACCAGCTTTAAACACCCTGGTCTTCTTGAAGTTGATTCAAAACCGCTAATTAGTGAAGGGCTAGGTTAGGGTAGATGTAGGCATGTCCTCTTTAGGTGCTTACACAACATTGCCCTTAGCAAAGCAGTCCAGTGTCTATGTAGCTTTGGAAGCACTGCTGGTAAAGTTCAGCTGAACCTAAAAATAGTGGGAGGGACAGCTGCTTCAACTATCTTATGGGCTGTGCTGGGATATCCAGATGGAGGCAACCTACTTTCTTTTCATTTTCACTCTTGCAATGGAAGAACTTCATAAGTTTGAATATTTTCCTTCCAATTTCATAAAATAACTGAATGCCTTTTAGTTTTTCAATCTATACATATTTTTAACCCTGATTACACATCCCATCATGTGATAAGTTGACCATTTGATATTTCAGTCAAACCTGGCAAACATAGGTAACTGACTTACGAAAGGATTTGAACTTCTCCAGTCCCTGTTTTCTCCTCCTTTCCTGATCACTGTTTTCTGTCCAGTCCCTGCCCCCCCCCCCCTTCCTGGCTATTCTCCCCTCTTGCCCACACCTCAGATCAGCTCAGGTTCTGCACAGCGGTGTGCGTCCTCCTTCCCTGTCTACATGGCATCATCAGAGCCGGGGAGGAGGCAGGTTCTTTAAGTCTGCAGTGATTGATTATACATGCAGCCAGGGGGGAGAGATGCTGGCTGCCATAGAGGGGGTGAGCATGTGGGACAACAGATGCGGGGCAAGTGCGTCAGGGCCCGTGCTAGCGTGCCCATGTTAGAAGCTTTAGAGGAGCCCAGTGAACTTGTTCCGGCACTGGGCTCCGGGATTTAGAGCAGACTCGCGGGGCGCTGAGATTTCAATCAAATCGGGGATGGTCCCGGCGAATCCGGGACTGTTGGGAGGTATACCCTTAGGGATCATGCACTAGAGCAATTTGGCCTGTCGGCGTCAAATCCCGGTGTTTTCAGTCACCTGGAGTCACGGG
>BLSH010518945.1:475775-491673 GCA_018402905.1 Glandirana rugosa | reverse complement strand
CCTGTACCCCCCCCCCCCCTCCTGGCTATTCTCCCCTCTTGCACAGATCAGCTCAGGTTCTGCACAGCGGTGTGCGTCCTCCTTCCCTGTCTACATGGCATCATCAGAGCCGGGGAGGAGGCAGGTTCTTTAAGTCTGCAGTGATTGATTATACATGCAGCCAGGGGGGAGAGATGCTGGCTGCCATAGAGGGGGTGAGCATGTGGGACAACAGATGCGGGGCAAGTGCGTCAGGGCCCGTGCTAGCGTGCCCATGTTAGAAGCTTTAGAGGAGCCCAGTGAACTTGTTCCGGCACTGGGCTCCGGGATTTAGAGCAGACTCGCGGGGCGCTGAGATTTCAATCAAATCGGGGATGGTCCCGGCGAATCCGGGACTGTTGGGAGGTATACCCTTAGGGATCATGCACTAGAGCAATTTGGCCTGTCGGCGTCAAATCCCGGTGTTTTCAGTCACCTGGAGTCACGGGTGCAGCATCCAGCCATCCTGCCAGCAGCCTGTCAAAATATAAGACAGGCTGAAATATGTGGTGGCTGAATGCTGCTGGATGCTGTACCAAGTAGTACTCATGTTTAGAGCCGTATGTGTTCAGAGACCTATGTCCCAAATGCAGGAATTCTATGTACAGAGCATTCATCTCTGAACACATATGGCACTAAACGCAAGTACTAATTGGTAGTGTGGCTAAATTGGTGGCTAAGTGTCTAGCCACTGTGTCTTTCATCCTGTTATAGATTTTGACCGACTACTAACAGCAGGGCTGGGTGTTGCACATTTGGCTCCCTGGTGCCCAAAAACCTTGGGAATCGATACAGACAGGCCCTTGTGCTTGGCAGACTGGTAAGTGCTAATATCATTATAGCAGAAAAAGATTTAATCGACATAATCCTGTGCAGGTAAAATATTTCACGTATGTGGAAATGTCTGAGTATGACAAATAATATACTGGACTGAAATGTGCTTTTATTTTATCAGTTATCTGCTGACCCCAAAGAAAAGCATTCACATTTCATGGTGACTCATGTTTGAAATGACAGATATCCCAGAAATATTACCTTCTATTTACATAGATTCCTTTATGATTCATCCAGCTATGGCAGAGAATATTGTCCCCAAAAGCCAGTGACTAAGAGACTGCAGTCCCGGATTCTGTGCTGCTCTGCCACTGAAATTAAATGACTATCTCTGCTCCTGGGATTAAGCTGTTTGTTTTGGTTGACTGATTTTTTGCAATAAGGTCATTCTGACACATTCCATTGAATGTATTGTCAATCATTAGTTTTAGCGTAACTGTGATGAAAATATTTTGAGCAGATCTGGAAAATGCTTTTCCAAGCGACCGCGTTTCATTAATGGGATGGTCTTCATCTTTCCTGATCACATCTATTTCCTCGTCATTAGTTTTTCTTTGCTGTTACTTCATTTTCCTGAAGTTCCGTTTGATGTTGGTTGTGTTTTTGATCATTCTTGTTTTTATCCAAGTTACATCTATCAGATATCTTTTTTCACGTTTTTTGTGTAATACAGTATAAAAAGATATGATGTTGTGAAAGTGCGCTAATCCATGGTGAGGAATCCAAATTCAAGGTTCTACAGTTCTATCAGCAAAATATTATTTCTTATTGGTTTCTGTACTCATCATTCGTGGTGTAAAACAAGTAAACATTTTTATCACTGTCATTTTTAATTTTTTTTTTCTAAAAGGATCTTTTAAACTGTTGGCGCTATATAAATTCTGTATAAAAATAATGATAATAATTTTGTGCCAGGTTTTTTTTTTTTTATCAGAAGGTTCTTGGAAGTGTCTGCAACATTTCTGCAATAGAACTGCACAGTACTATGCCTGACCAACATGTATACAGTTTATTGGAGGAGGAGGATGGGTATACAACCCCAATTCCAAAAAAGTTGGAACGTGTGTAAAATCTACATAGGGGAATTCAATGATTTGCAAATATCATAAACCTATATTTTATTCACAATAGAAAACATATCAAATGTTTAAACTGAGAAAATGTACTTAATAAAAAAAAAGAAATAAGGTAATTTTGAAACTGACGGCGGTAATTCATCTCAAAAATTGGAACAGGGCAAGAAAATACTGGCAAAGTGGTAGGCTGGAAGAAGATTTGGCAACTAATTAGGTTAATTGGCAACAGACCAGTAACACGATTGGGTATAAAAAGGGTATCTTAGAGAGTTTCTCAGAAGTAAGGGCACAGGTTCACCAATCTGTGAAAATATGCATCTGAAAATTGTCGAACAATTTCAGAATAATGTTCCTTAATGTAAAATTGCAAAGACTTTATATATATCATTGTCTACAGTACATCATATCATTAAAAGATTCTGATCCACAACATCACTCTCATCTCCCTACCGAAAGATCCCTTACTCCTTATTTTCGGTTATTGGGGAATGGTACAACACTCGCTGAATGCCGGGGCTAAAGAATGGATTCTTACCTGCCTTCTCATAGCCAGAAGAGCCATCCTGAAAAAACGGATTTCCCCCTCAGCTCCCTCGATCAACCAGGTCAAAAAGGACCTGACTGCACTCTTCTTTAAAGTAAAACTTAACACAGACTTTAACCTCCCGAAGGCGGCAAACTATTTCCATCAAAAGTGGCATTCATTCACAACTCACATGTTGCTATTAAATGAGGCCGAGCACCAAAAGGACTCCTGCACATACTTTATGGAATTTACATCTTCTTTCACTTAAGACGATGTTGGATAAATACCACTTTCATCTCACCATGGCCTGTATGAACCACATGGCTTCAATCTATGTGGATTACCTGTCAGGTAGGCCAGTGCTCACTGCATGCCCTGGAAGTAACAACACTCGTCATGACCTGTTAGGAATAGGACCCCCCCCTTCCCCTTCGTATCAACTAAGTATGATCCATCTGGCTGTAACTTTGGTTTACTGTTATTTCAATTCTATACCATGTTTTATTAACAAGTCTTTCACCTTTAATCATTGCTCAAATGTAGAAAATGTTAAATCTCTCCGAGTCATTTTCATGACTCCGAGTACTCTCGTATCTTTGTATTCTTGTGAATTGACATCAATAAATTCTTTTGAAAAAAAAAAAAAAAGATTCTCAGAATCTGGAGAAAGCTTTGCCCAAGGGACAAGGCTGAAACACAATATTGGATGGATGTGATTTTTGGGCCCTCAGATGGCACTACATAAAAAACATGATTCTGTGATGGACATCACTGCATGGGCTTAGGAATACATCCAAAAATCACTGTCTGTGAACACAGATCACTGTGCCATCCAAAAATGGAAGGCAAAGCTCTATCATGCAAAGAAGAAGCCATATCTGAACATGACCCTGAAACACAGTTGTCTTCTCTGGCCTGAAGCTCATTTAAATTGGTCTGTTGTAAAGTGGAAAACTGTGGTCAGACAAATTGGAATTTGACATTCTTTTTGGCAACCACAACCGCCGGACAAAAAAGAAGGGCTCATTATCAGCACTCAGTTCAAAAGCCTTAATCTCTGATGGTATGGGGATGCATTAGTGCATATGGAATGGGCAGCTTGCACATCTGGAAAGGCACTATTAATGCTGAAAGATATATTCAGGTTTTAGAGCAGCATTTGCTCCCATTCAGACAATGTCTTTTTCAGGGAAGGCCTTGCGTATTTTGGCAGGACAATGCTAAAATGCATATTGGCTCAATGACAACAGCATGACTTCATAGTACAAGAGTCCAGGTGCTTAACTGGCCTGCCTGCAGTCCAGACCTTTCACCAGTTGAAATAATTTGTTGCATCTTGACATGAAAAATATGACAAAGAAGACCCGGGCCTGTTGAGAAGTTAGAATCCTAGATCAGACAAGAATAAGACAACATTCCTCTCCAGCAACTAGTCTCCTCAGTTCCCAGATGTTTAAATAGTGTTGTTGAAAGAAGAGAGGATGCTACACCGAGGTTGGGCCCTGCCCCAACTTTTTTGAGACGTGTTGAGTTCAGTTCAGTTTCAAAATGACTCCCCCCCCCAAAATGTTATATATTTAAATATTTTATATATTTTCTTTTTTCTATTGCAAATAAAATATGGGTTTACGGGATTTGCAAATCATTGCATTCTGTTTTTATGTAGTTTTTACACAGCGTCCCAACTTTTTTGGAATTGTGGTTGAATAAGAAGTTGTTAAATGTCACCTGGTATAAAACAAATATGCTGCCATTGCTTGTGTTAGTTGTCTAGATGTCATTCAATATTGTATGAGCTGCTAGCCCCAAAAATCAAACTGGTATCCTAGGATGACTGTGAATGCATTTTCAGTATGAAGTCAGAACTACTTGTTCCAGGTCAGTAATCAGTGAAGCTAGAGTGGAGCAGCATGAAAGCTAGGCAGGGGCAGTGCCAGGTGGGTGCTTCCTTCTTCTGTTCTGTAGCATCACCAGCATGGGCACCACTAGACCTGGTACCCCAGAATTAGCAAGACCTAGCTGACATGCAGGCGCAAGAGTAATCTCTTCTTGCTTGGGCACTAGCAGAGCTAGCGGCATAGGACTTTTTGTTCTCTGGTAAGTAACCTACTGAACACCATTAACTTATTTGCTTCAACTGAATATCAAAACTATGGGGGCATTTCAGCACCCACACAAACATATTGCGGGCACCATTGGCACCAATTTAATGAGGCCACTACAGCACTAACACCAATGTAATGAGAGCACCTCTCCACTGATACAAATGTGATAGGGGAGCTACACTACTCACACCAATGTAATGGGGGCACTAAACTGATCATTCTGCACATTGCATACCCCATACATATTCCTAAACACTTTACAGGTTCATGCACACAGGCATAATAAAATTCCTGCCAGAAGCAAAAAAATTTGCCTCC
Source organism: Glandirana rugosa (assembly GCA_018402905.1). Lineage (NCBI taxonomy): Eukaryota > Metazoa > Chordata > Amphibia > Anura > Ranidae > Glandirana > Glandirana rugosa. Next base: position 486,796 of record BLSH010518945.1, on the reverse strand, counting down.
AAACATGGGAAGGGGAATTTCCCCCACCCCCCTAATGCTGCTCTCAAATACAGATCTAAATACCATTGGCCATCATGCAGCTGCATTCAGAGGCATAAACAAAATTGAAAAACACCTCCTAAAGCCACATTTTTTGTGCCTGTGTGCTTGAGCCCTATATAACTCGAAATAATATGTTGTACATTACATAGCCCCAACTGCTGCACTTTGTAACCTGTTCTGTACATTACATACTTCTAAACAAATGATTTATTAGCTTATTAGTTGTTGGCTGCTAAGAGGCCCCCGCTAAAGACTAAAACATTCTCCTTTAAGGTAGGGTCAGGAAAATTTGGCTCTATAATCTGTGTGCAAAAGAGAGTATGTGATCAAAAGTTTACATTTGACTCTAGCTTGTGGCATGGCCCATTCACTTGAATGAGTTGCGCCCAGTGATAGTAATGCCAACAGAACATGACAGGGGATCTAATTTTTGCTCGCATGTGTACCCCCCATTCAGATTCCTTTGCAGCTTAAGGGAGGTGGGGGTGGGGGCAGTAAAAAGAGGCTCAAACACCTGTTTTTACCCCCCTCTGGCTGCTGAAAGCACCATGCAACAAGCTAGAGCTAAAATCAGACTCTTCCATTACATACTCTTCTTTGAGTGCAGAGCCAGTATTGGTGGCAAAAGTGGTCAAATTAAATGTTTTGGCTGTTAGTATGGCACAACCATACTCATTTAACCTGCAGACAATTGTTGCCCAGTCTAGCTGATTTGAATGCACCTATCCACAGCGGAAATGCTAAGGTAGTTGAAATTACTATAGTAAAATATATCACTCTTAACTACAATCATTAAGGTTTACAAAAAAAACGGCAAATTAAAATAATAGCTGGTTAGCTAATTTTTCCAGCACAAGCCAATAAGCAGTATATATGTGATGCTAATATCTTTTCTGTTTTATATAAATCTGCTCACATGTTTATAAGGTAAAAAAGGATAATGATTCAAAGCATTTATCCAGCTTAAAATGAACTTCTAAACATTTTTAAAATGTACATTCATCCAGGTTCAGGGTTTGGGGGGGGTTCAGAACTATGAATACTGGACCATGCAGTGGGTTCCCATCTTTAGTAAAGTTGGTTCTTGTTTTCAGTTTAGGGATAGATGACCCAACAACCTAATGAATCTTCTACCTTTGTAAATCAAGGCAATGTGCCTGCAGCATATGGCAGTAGTCAGTATGTCCAATTGGTAAGCTGTGTGGCTGATAACTGCCTTATAGTGCAGTGGGATTTCAGGTATCCATCTATGAAGATAAAATGTCTGGGGCGTGCTGTCTTTTATGGACTTGCAGACACCGTTCACGGTCATGGGAGCCCAAGAGGTTTGTATTGAGGACAAAACCTGATATAGGTTATGGCACTTTGAAGTTTCTTTTATTGAGATAAATGATATTTACTGATCTAAGAAGTTCAGAAGTAGTGGAAAATGTGCATCATAGACTAAAAAGCCAGTGTGCATAGGATCATAAGTCTGTTACAAGGTCAAGTTTAAAGCCTAGGTTTGCCTTAAAAAAAAAAAAAAAAAAGAGAATGCACATGTTTTTGCATGAAATCAATGTGCATTTATTATTTTTTACAGGAGCCTGCAAAGCAGTGCACCACTTAGAAACCTGGCAAATGTAACACCCTAAATACTGGTGTAACAATTCACATATTCCTAAAGGTAAACTTAGCCTTTAAAGCATTTGTAACCCCCCAAAAAATGGATCCTGTCCTTTTAAAGCATGTTATACAGCACAGTGCTTGTGCTGTGTAATTTGGCCCCCTGTAGCATCTGAAATACCTGTCTGATCCTGCCTGGTTATGTCCTCCCCCTGTAAGCTGACCACGGTATATCATGGCTGCTGAGCCCTGACACCGTGGTCTGTTTATGTGCCTCCATCATCCGCTATCTCTCCTTTCCTCCTCTCTCCCCCCTCCCTGCCTGTCAGTTAGTGACAGTGCCCCCCTCCCCCCTGCTGCTGGAATAACATCTACATCTTTATACTATCAGCGCTGTCTCCTAATCCTGTGTATCCCTGTGTGTGTGATTTATAAAAAATGCAGTATATACCTCATTTCAGTGACCGGCCTCCTCCCCTCCCAACTGACATCAACGAGGGAATCTTGGCCCCGCCCACTGCAGCTGTCAGACAAGGAGAGGAGAGAGACGGCCGGTCACGTGAGCGGCGCTCTGAAATTCGTTTTTTTTATATAAATCACACACACAGGGGGACACAGGATTAGGAGACAGAGCTGATAGTATAAAGATGTTAGAGTGGCTTAACAACCACTTTAAGTCTTTTGTTAAAAAAAACAACAAGAAACCTTTGTGGTGCCCCTCACATTGCAAGGGTTTATGCTTGTTAAAGTGTATGTATAGCCAATACTTATTTTTAGTCTTGGATAGGGTATGGTAACAATTAAAACCCAGCCAGGTTATTGTTTGCTATCTGTGTACCACTGGGGAAATTTTCCTTTACTTTCTGTTACAAGAAGTTAGAGGAAATCTCTCAAAATGATGGGAATTTCCCTCTTAGACACTGTCCCTATTAGAACATTTCCCTTCACCGCTTGTTCTAGGGGAAACTCAAAAGTATTGGATTTTCCTTACTTTCTATCTCAGTGGTAATAATCACCAGTAAAAATATAAGTGTAAATCTCTCCAATGGTGACACAGATAGCAATAAAACGTATGAGTGGATCCCGCTCCTCGTATATAAATTTGATCATTTTGAAACCAGAAGTGATGTCTTTGATGACGTCCTGGAGGAGAGGCAAAACACGTTGACCTATTTCTGGTTTCTCGTACCACTGACATAATTTCCACCCTCCGTGGAATGCACGCCGAGCGGCGGCGAACCCGGAAGAGCCGCTGGGTGTTTTTATGCTTGTCCTCATCAGCAATCTTGTAAGTAGGCATGTGTGGTTAGTTTCGTTCTGAATTAAAATTCTAACAAATTTTCTTTTTTTGGAAATTCCGATGTACCGGAATTTCCGAATTACAATAGTACCGAATTTAAACGAATCCGAAATAACGAAAAAGAAAATTCAGATGAAATTCAAATTCGAATAATTTTCGAATCAGTTTCGAATACTTTTCGAATTCGAATGGTTCTCAAATTCGAATTCGAAAAGTTTTCAAATTCCAATAGTTTTCAAATTCGAATTTGAAAAGTCCTCGAATTTGAAAAGTTTTCCAATTTCCAAAGAGAACAAAATGGAATAGAAAACAAAGGAATAGAACTAGAAAAGAATATAACAGAAAACAAAAGAATTGAATACAACAGAGTAAAACAGCTCTGTTCCACTCCACCACATTATATCCTTTCATTTTCTGTTATATTCCCCTCTATAGTATTCCATCTTTTTTCATTCTATTCCTCCACTTTCCACTCCAACCCATTCTCATTGGAACTTGGAAGGAACTTGAAAACGATTCGAATTTGAAAACGATTTGAATTTGAAAACTATTCGAAACTGATTTGAAAACTTTTCTAATCGATTCGAAAACAAATAAACTAAACAAATTCCGAAAATGAATTAAACGAATGAAACAAATCTAACTAAACAAACTTATGTAAATAATTAATCAAAACGAAACTAAACAAATTTTTTTGCTTTGCACATGTCTACTTGTAAGTAGGCATTTTTATGGCACAATAAACGTTGGTTTTATACAAGACAAAAATTGCCTTCCATGACGTGCCATCGTCCTATTTATTTAGAAAAAGACCTGTTGTATGTGGGAAATAGCCACCTACACCAAAAAAGTGGACTTTGTAGGCACACACGATACCAAAAATAATTATAAAACAATACAAAATTTTATTTGACAATGGTTAAAAACATGTATGAGGAGTAGAACTCCTAGATCCAAGACATATTGTACCTAATCATAAAAGCATATGCGTGGGACTACAATATACTGGAGCAAAGTGTGATACTTAGTACCAATAACATTGTATTAAATGACAATCGTCAAAGAAAGGTCTACGCGTTTGGTCTAGTCCAGGGTATGCAATTAGCGGACCTCCAGATGTTGCAGAACTACAAATCCCATGAGGCATAGCAAGACTCTGACAGCCACAAGCATGACACCCAGAGGCAGAGGCATGATGGGACTTGTAGTTTTGCAACAGCTGGAGGTCCGCTAATTGCATATCCCTGGTCTAGTCTGTAACACAGACTAATATTAGATAATAATTTTCTTATATTTTAGAGAGATAAAGTTTGCTGCCTAACTGCTTTTTTGTCCCCTGTGTCCGCCCCCCCTTATATACCTTTTGGGATTTCCTGGAGTGCCGGTAGTTATGTAAGCCTTATATACTTCTTCAAATATTGCATAGATTATATCAATGTCATTTTAATTTACTGATGTTAATGTGTGTAATTGATTATAATTTATTTACCTTTAGTTTATTGGGACAAGGTCCTGAAGAAGCCTACGGGTGAAACGCGTAGACCTTTCTTTGACGATTGTCATTTAAAACAATGTTATTGGTACACACGATACCAAAAATAATTATAAAACAATACAAAATTTTATTTGACAATGGTTAAAAACATGTATGAGGAGTATAACTCCTAGATCCAAGACATATTGTAGATAATCATAAAAGCATATGTGTGGGACTACAATATACTGGAGCAAAGTGTGATACTTAGTACCAATAACATTGTATTAAATGTTAGCAGTCACATTCTGACATCACCTCATACAATGCAGGACAAGCAGTCCTGCATTGTACATGAGGACGAGGAAGGCCCACCCACAGCCCAGAGTGTCAGAGAGAAGGGCTGAGCCCCAGAGCTGGCTGGAGCAAGGAATACAGTAAGTATTACAGCTTATTCCTTTACCCCTGAGCAGTTAACCCTTGCAGTGCAGGGAGGGGGGCACTGCAAGGGTGTTTTTTTTTTTTTTTTTACAAAGTTCAGCAAAGTGAAAGCATCAATTACTTTGATAAATGTTTTATGAGGAACCCTCTATGCCATAGATAGGAATGTCTCTAAGGTGTCCTATATTTTAAGTATCTTCTGAAACAGCTTGTCTGGGCAGGAAGGTCAGTGTTTTATCTTTTAATGCGTAACAACTTTTAAAACATGGCAGTATCAGTCCCTCGCTATTTTTAGCTAATCTCTGTGGTTTTCCCAGCTGCTCTGCTCACCTAATGCAGCTTATAGTAATAGGCAAAGACGGTCCTCGAAAAGACATAACATTGTGGCTACTATGGGACGTCCCTTGTATCTGTGTGTAATGTGACATTTGATATTTTTTCAAAGGAGAAAGGGAGTACACCGTAGTATAAGATTTCTAGAAAAATGTGCTTTTCTACATTAATATGGTCTCCTGTTTCCAATGGCGATGGTCATTTTTACAAATAATGTCATTCTGATGGGGCCAGTAATTTAGTGCATTGTAAATGAGTTCAAAGCTGTCCTTGCATGATATTTTCCCGAAGATAATAAAAGGAATGTACAGTGATTTTGTATATAACGTATTTCTTTATTTATTTAGGGTAAGGATCATAGGCGTGCGAAAGGGGTGTGCCTGGTGTGCCTGGGCACACTCTAATCACTTTTTGCAGTGCTGATTCCCCCTATTGCCCCCCCCCATCCCCCACTGCAGTGCTGCAGGCTTCCCTCTTTTTCAGGATGGAGAGCAGGTGAGGGGGCTTGCCACTAAACATGCTTGTAGGTTAACAGGCTTCTGTCTAAATTGGCCCTAGTATGTGTGCGAATGTGACTTATGCTGCATTCATACAGGGGCAACTTCTGATTCGACTTGAGTCGTCTCAAGTCGCCCCAAGTCGCTTGACATCTGAAATCCCATTGAAGTGAATGGGAGCCGTCTTAATATACACTACTGAAGTCGCTCCGACTTCAAGGTGACTTCAGAAAAGGTTCCTGTAGTACTTGGAGGTGACTTCTATCCGACTTGTGCCCATAGGATTCAATAGAAGTCATTTCCAAGTCGCATCCCCTATCTAAATACAAGCGACTTTGTAGTGTAAAAGAATAGAATTTATTTGGGGCAGCCCCCTCCCTCCCTTCTCTGATTGGCCACAGGCAAAGTCACCTGGCATAAGGCGTGTTGTAAGCCGCGTGAAGTCATGCTGAAAGTCGCTCTGAAATCGCCTAGCAAAGTCGTGCTGAAGTCGGGTAGCCTTAGGGGCCTTAGATTGCAAGCTCCTTGAGGATAGGGACAGATATGAATGTACAATATTGTGTAAAGCACTGCGTAAATTAATGCGCCGTCAATTTACGCAGCACTTTACATATATATTGTACATTCACATCAGTCCCTACCCTCAAGGAGCTTCAAGGTCCCTAATTCACCTCTAATAAGTAAATGTCATTTACCGGCCTCCTTTTCTAAATGAACACAATGAACTGTGTTCAATCATAACTGAAGCATAGTAAACTGTATTTACTATTTTTCAGTTTGTGAATGAACCGGAAGCCGCACAGCACAGAGCACTATCCCATTCATTCCCTGCCCAGTACAGGTGAGGCTGCACAGAAAGACATGTGTGTTTGAGCTTTAAGGTGCACACCCTAATGCAATAGGCTGCACACACCTATGGTAAGGATTACACAAGTTTAGTTTATTTTATTTTAGTCAGATGCATTTTACATATAAATGTTGTGCGCCCACAAAAAGAATGTTTAGTCTCCATGAGCACAGAGGGGTACTAATGCTTACTCTTTAGGACCAGGCGCTGCAGTTGCACTCTTCACATAGTGCACCACCTGCTGGTGAAATAATGATAGTGAAGTTTATCTTTTCAGTTATAATGCCACTTTTCAATGTCTTATTTTCAGTCCTCCGAGCAATGAATATACAGTTGTGCTCATAAGTTTACATGATGATGTATGATGAATGATAACACAAAAACTTTTCTTTCACTCATGCTTAGTGTTTGGCTGAAGCCATTTATTATCAATCAACTGTGTTTACTCTTTTTATATCATGACAACAGAAACCACCCAAATGACCCTGATCAAAAGTTTACTTTAACATTAATGACAGCTTGAAGTGTTTTGTGGTATTGTGGATGAGGCTCTTTATCTTCTCAGATGGTAAAGCTGCCCATTCCTCTTGGCAAAAAGCCTCCAGTTCCTGGAAATTCTTGGGCTGCCTTGAATGAACTGCGCATTTGAGATCTCCCCAGAGTGGCTCAATGATATTGAGGTCAGGAGACTGAGATGGCCACTCCAGAACCTTCACTTTATTCTGCTGTAGCCAATGACAGGTCCACTTGGCCTTGTTTGGATTGTCCGTGTTTTGGATCATTGTCATGTTGGAATGTCCAAGTACACCCCATGCGCAGCTTCCTGGCTGATGAATGCAAATGTTCCTCCGGTATTGTTTGATAACATACTGCATTCATCTTGCCATCAATTTTGACCAAATGTCCTGTGCCTTTGTAGCTCACACATCCCCAAAATGTCAGCGATCCACCTCAGTGTTTCACAGGCCTTGTTCACTCCTCTCTAAATGTAGCGTTTATGGTTGTGGCCAAAAAGCTCAATTTTGGTTTCATCTTGTCTCTGTGCTGTTTGGCGTATTGTAAGTGGGATACTTTGTGGCATTTGCGCAGTAATGGCTTTCTTCTGGTGACTCAACCATGCAGCCCATCTTTCTTCAAGTGCCTCCTTATTGTGCATCTTGAAACAGCCACACGACATGTTTTCAGAGAGTCCTGTATTTCACCTAAAGTTATTTGTGGGTTTTTCTTTGCATCCCGAACAATTTTCCTGGCAGTTGTGGCTGAAATTTTAGTTGGTCTACCTCACCGTGGTTTGGTTTCAACAGAACCCCTCATTTTCCACTTCTTGATTAGAGTTTCAACACTGCTGATTGGCATTCTCAATTCCTTGGATATCTTTTTATATCCCTTTCCTGTTTTATAGAGTTCAACTACCTTTTGCCGCAGATCCTTTGACAATTGTTTTGCTTTCCCCATGACTCAGAATCCAGAAACTTCAGTGCAGCACTGGATGAAAGACGCAAGGGTCTGTCAGGAGTCCAGAAACTCATTGACCTTTTATACACACACATACACTAATTACAAGCAAACAGATCACAGGTGAGGATGGTTACCTTTAATAGCCATTCAAACCCCTTTGTATCAACTTGTGTGCATGATATCAGGCCAAAATCACCAGGGTATGCAAATTTTTGATCAGGGTCATTTGGGTAGTTTCTGTTATCATTATGAATTAAAAAGAGTAAACACAGTTGATTGATAATAAATGGCTTCAGCCAAACACTAACCGTGAGTGAAAGAAAAGTTTTTGTGTTATCATTCATATTCTCTGAAAATGGCCAAGAAAGCATACATTCTGCCAGGGTATGTAAACTTATGAGCACAACTGTATTGTGCACAAAAAGGCAACAAGTGGTATAGACGGCAGGTTACAATGGAAATCCCCTTTAAAACAGAGCAAAACGTTCAGTTTGCTTAATCGGATGGTTGACAAACACAAATTGGTTGTGTTGATAGATAATACATCACCTTATGAGATCTAGATGTCCTACCCCATTTATTACCTTTTCACAGTAGCAGTAGAGTAATGTTAATGCAGCCACGATAATGTAATACATTTACTCGGTGGAGCTTTTATCTGAACACATCTGCTCTTTATAGCAACTGTTTATTACACATTTGGAAAAGTAGGTGAAAAGCATTGAAAAACCTTATAGCTTTTGTTAGATATGCAGAGTGATCTCATAAAACGATATTGCTGAATAAATATGCATTCCAGCACATGCATATAAACACCCCAGCCTGGAGAATCCATTATCGCTGCGCAGCTCCAGAGGGGAGGTGTTAAGTAACTGACAGCATTTTTGACACCAGATCTGCAGACTGCCATTCAGACTAACTGAACGGGTCTGTTTCACTGTCTGAAGGAATGTGCATCATTACCTTCAAGTGATAGAAAGCTAAATGTAGAAACATGTCCTCGCCGTTCCATACTGTGATTATACTGTGCGGGAATCTCCAGTGCATTGTGCTTGGTTTCCCTATACTGGTGCCTCTATGTCAATTCCTGTCAATAGTAATGTCCATTTCCAGCCAAACTTTTTCTATAGTTAAAAGGAGAATTAAAAATCACCATGTTTTTATTATTCCTCTCACTGTCCAGGTAATGGGTGACAGAAAAAAGGCTCAGATCTTCTCAGTGGGACACTGACAGCAGCAAAAGCATAAAATGAAAACGGAAAAATCGCTGTGAATGTTAATTGATTTCTGTGTCATCCTTTGGATATTTCTCCTCATTTCCTGTTGTGGTGATAAGTAATAGATAGAACTAAAATTGCTGGAAAATCACTCACCCCCCCTCCCCCCAACAGGGACAAAGAAAGTAATAAAACTCACAAATAAAAACAATCAGCGCAATCAGAACAACAATAATACAGAGGTCAATGTTAGAAGGCAATAAAGAAAAAATAATATAGCGCATATTATTGCGATACAACTCATATTATAATTGAATGTCATTAAAAATTGCTTTTCCTTTTCAATCTGCAGCTCTGTAATTTTCTGAGAATGCAATGCAATATGGCTACTGTGATTGGCTCACCAGTTTTCCCAGAAGTCTGCCTAAGATACAAGTCAGATTTCAGGTATTCCCTGTAACAAAAATGTCATTTTTGGTGAGATACTTTCAATAGGAACACTTCTAAAGGGATGCAGGCCCAGCAGATTTCCTCATTAGTGTTCTGCAGCTGCCACATGTGATAGATAATTGAAATAAAAAAGGGCAGTTATGGTTTCCCCAAATTTATTTTTACATATATATTAATTATTAAAAAAAAAAGATCTCTGCTCAGCGCTGAGGTGTGCACCGTCCAAAAAACATTTTTTTTAAAATATTAAATAGCAGCTGCTGGATAGAAATTAAATGACCAACAAACAGAAACAAGGCAACATTTGAATCTGTAGCAGCGCTGTATACAAGTCCACACAGTTCAGTTCATAATGTGATCCTCAAGGTTAGAAGTCTGTATATTGAACAGTGCACCTTCCACCACCACACAAACACCACGTGGACAAATGATGGTCCCCCTCTGGGGTACACACTTACCCGATGTAGGTAAGTAGTGGGCTTCAAACCACAGAACCTTTGTATAAGTTCTGGATAATTTATAAGGTATTAGACTTTATACGAACGGCTCGCTCCTCCAAAAGGATCGCTCTAACCACATCTCCTCATTCATATGATGTAAATAAGAGAAATAGAGCATACATAGCGTAAAACCATTATGCTTTATTTTGCCCCACAGGTGTCAGGAAAGGACCGATCTCTGCCTTTCCGTGGTGGTGCGCGCGCGTGCCCGTGTGCGCACCCGCGTGCGCGCACGCTCACGTGCGCGCGCATGAGCCGGAAACGGCGCCTGGCGGCTCTATTTCAGTCAGCAGAGCCCTGCAGCTGGTGTTGTCCGCTCTACAACGTTCCCTGAACCTGTGAACCCCCGGTGACTACTTTCGTGTGATTTCCTGTTCCTGTGACCCCGGCTTTTCCCTTGGACCTGTTGATATCCGCCCGCACCTGACTCCGGCTTGTTTACGACCATCCGCTTGCCTGCTCCTACTGTACTTCTGTTGCCAGCACGTTGCCGACCCTGCCTGTACCCGACCATCCATTTGCCTGATCCCGTTGTACCGCACCCTGCCTGCCAGTTGCCAACCCGGACTGAACCACTACTCTCCTGTCTTGCACGAGCTTCCTTGGACTTCTCCCAACCACCTGAAGTTTGTCCAGCCCTCGTGCCCCCCTGTGCTCCAGAGCTCAATGTCCACACTACCAGGGGTTCTCGAACCAGGGCCGCAAGAGAGGTTGCCCCCCCCGCATAAGCCAGACTCTACCACCAGGTATGTGACAGAAGCGGACAACCATGCCAGAGTCTGCGCCGGGGCCCTCTCCTATGGAGGAGCTATGCACGCACCTCGCTGGACTAACCCACGCAGTGCAAAACCTGCAGG
>BLSH010518945.1:423266-451038 GCA_018402905.1 Glandirana rugosa | reverse complement strand
TGTACCCTTACGTTAATAAAATCATTTATATTTGACGATTTACCTGTACAGCTGTGCCAGACTAAAATCCATCTCCTGATAAGACAGAGCCTTGGAGGCACTCTGCACATGCTCAGTTTGGTGTGTATTGCTAGAGAGTTTTTTCTTTTTTTTGGGAAGGTGCATGTGATCAGCACAGGGCCAATCAGCACTGTCCAGACAGAGGGTCAGGGTCCTGCAGCCTCATAAGACAGTTTGAGTAGTCAGAGTAGAATGAAAATTCCTATAAGCTTTAATCAGACACTGATAGAAGTAACAAGACTGCTATATACTGCTGATGAGAAAAGATATTTAGCAGTTTATATTTACTAAAATAATTGCATTCCCATGTTCTGTGTACTGTGGGAGATCAGATATAGTGAACGCAGGGTCCTGGGTTTAGTAACACATTAAATAAAACCAGATTATTGGCTGTAATGATCATTTCCAGGTTAATGTTTAAATAGTCTTAGACGCATGTTACATAATATAGTGTTTATTGTGGTTCACCAGCAGTACAGATTAGTGTGGAAGGATGATCTGGAAGGTGGAGTATTGGACGGTTCCATAACTTGCTGCCATGCTACAGTGAGTGTTTGTGCCATAACATAATATACTGGTTTAGGAGAAATAATGATACTCCCAGTACTTAGCACAGATTTAATAACAGATTGTTATTAAACATGGTCTTCTCTGATTCATGACTAAAGAACACATACTGGAACATATGGTATTTGTTTTGTTTGTAGCATCTGTCACATTGAAAGCTCTGTGTATCCAGCTGACATTTATTAATCACGTTTATTAAAAGGGTTAATAAATTCTAGGTGCACTAAGACTACTTGCTTAAATATGCAAATCTATTTCTTTTCCTTGGAGCAGTGATGAGGACAGATGACAGATTTAGGCAAGTGACAGATTTTCTGATAAAGTAAAAAAAAAAAAAAAAAATCTAAAATGCAACTTCAGTTTAAAAAAAACTGTAATTCTATGCACCCTATGACCTACCCAACATCTTTTTCAAAAATTTGATTGGGCTTTAGGAATAATGGTACATGGATGTGATTTGTACCTTTAAAACAAACTAGCTAAACAAATTTGAATTTTTAAACCTAAAGCACTTACATTAACCACTTCAGCCCCGGAAGGATTTCCCATTTTAGGACCAGAGCACTTTATGCGATTCGGCACTGCGTCGTTTTAACTGACAATTGTGCGGTCGTGCGACGTTATACCCAAACAAAATTTGCGTTCTTTTTTTCCCACGAATAAAGCTTTCTTTTGGTGGTATTTGATCACCTCTGCATCATTTCTGATCACCGCGATAAACAAAAAAAAGAGTGACAATTTTGCAAAAAAAAACATTTACGAATGATGAGAATCCATTTATGGGGTTTTTATTATTTTTCTATTTGTTACCATTGCAGGTAGCCGGCGGAGATCGAGTCCGCCCTACCCGCTCCCTGGCTCCCCCAGAGCACAGCGAGCGTTATCGCAGCCACCGTCATGACGCCGGTTTGCGATGACTAGCCAACCACTGCGGTTAGCGGTCAGCAAGTGGTTAATTCAGGTAATGCATTAAGGTAAAAAACCTTTTGACTTTAGAACCCCTTAAAGGGGTTGTAAACCCTCAAGGTTTTTCACCTTAATGTAAAAAAACCTCTCGTAGTGCACCAGCCCCTCAGAGCCTCCCTTTTCTTTACCTGAAACTGATCGTTCCAGCAATGGAGAGGAACCCAGCAGCTCCAGCCACTGGCTCGGGTCTTCATTGGCCAGATTGATAGCAGCAGGACCATTGGCTCCCACTGCTGTCAATCAAATCCAGTGACACGGGAACCAGGCCCAAGTCTTGCTGTCTGTCTGTGTCAATGGACGCAGCAGCAGGACACGGGAGCGCGCCCGCACGAGTGTCCCCAGGAAAAGCGCTTCTCCGAGGGGGCACTCGAGAAAAGGAGGAGCCAGGAGCGCCATTGGGGGACCCCAGAAGAGGAGGATCGAGGCCTCTCGGTGCAAAACCTCTGCACAGAGGGGGTAAGTATAACTTGTTTGTTTTTTTTTTTAAAAAACAAACCTTTACAACCCTGTTAAGCTATATTTTTTGTGCTACATTTTTGAAATTCAAATCAAGTGACTGACATTTTTCAAAGAGAACTGTAGTAAAAATCTTCAAACTGCCATTTATCTCTCACTCTGAAAATGCAGAAGCTTTTGCACTAATAATAGCGCCTATAAAGTGCCTGAAAAAACGTCCCCCCACCCATCCCAGTGTGAAAGCCTGAGTGCTTTCACACTGGGGCGGTGCGTTTGCGGGACGTTACAAAAAATCCTGCAAGCGGCATCTTTGGGGTGGTGCAGTGAGCGGTGTATACACCGCTCTTCCACCCCCCGCCATTAAAATTAATGGCAAGCCCTTCCGAAGCGGCTGAACACCTCCTTGGACCGCGGCACGCTGCCACTTTTAACCCCTTGTGGGGGGTTAAAAGCGTCCCGCTGCCGCCCACATATTGGCACCAAAGCACTGTTATAACAGCGGTAAAGCGCCTTTACCGCTACCGCCCCAGTGTGAAAGTGCTCTTAGGGTTAGAGAGGGCAAAGAAATCCAGGACAAAGAATTTCAGGGAACTGACATTTTTCAGAAGTTTCTGTCATCATGTTTTCTTTAAGGTTTAAGTTTACACAGGCATTGAAATTTAAAATATAAACAAATAAATATTGCGCTTGTGAACATACAGAAAAATTAAATAAATAAAAAATTGTGAGCTGGGACTCAAACATGTGAGAATAACATGTGAATATAAATGGAATAAAAGGAAGTTGCGCTAGAAAAATAGTCCAAATAAATTCATAAATTCCAAAAAATGTTCATAAATTAAAAAAATATAAATGTAGATAAATAGTGATCCTGAAACGATCTTCTCCTTCAGGAAAAGTGAACGTGCATAAATCCATCACCATGTGAAACACCATAAGGGGTAAGGGGCGAGGATACATTCAGTCGCCGCGGAATGTTTATCCAATCAAGTCTGTTGGAGTGTTGTAAGATCTGTAGACACTTATGGAATAAACACCCTTGGTTTAACTGCACTATTGGCAACCTTTGTGATTCCCTTTTATCACCCGACTCTGGGTAGCTCCATGCCAATGAGATGCTGTTCCTATGACCTGGTGTACAACAGATGCAAGTGGGGCTCATTCACAAGCGTGTTAGATCCTCTGTGATAAAAGGTTACCTGATTCTGGTAAGCACACATCCCTTATGGTGTTTCACATGGTGACGGATTTATGCACATGCACTTTTCCTGAATGAGAAGATCGTTTCAGGATCACTATTTATCTACATTTATATTTTTTTATTGGAATGTAAATCAGCGCCCGTCCCTCTAGAAATTAGATCACTCTAGAAAAGTGTATATGATCAAATAACTCAAGAATGCATTATACGAAATAACATTGTGAACAATCCATAAGTGAATCTCAAAATGAAAATTGAATATATGTGATAGCCAATGACTGATAACATCACACGATTGGGGACTGCTGTACTCAGGTTATCAGCCTCCCATATGGTCAAAAACAACAGAAAAAATATCAGAAATGGATTGTTCACAATGTTATTTCGTATAATGCATTCTTGAGTTATTTGATCATATACACTTTTCTAGAGTGATCTAATTTCTAGAGGGACGGGCGCTGATTTACATTCCAATAGATTTCTAGCAGGTACTTCCTGAGTACAGCAGCCCCCTCTTCATATATCCATAATTGCACAGGTCACATTTCATTCACTTTTAGCACATCAATAAGTATGTATATTTAGTTTCAAGTTAAGGGCAGGCGCTGGTTTCCATATCACAATTTATATTTTTTTGAATTTCTGAACATTTTTTGGAATTTATGAACTTATTTGGACAATTTTTTTAGCGCAACTTCCTATTATTCCATTAAATTTTAAAGTAACCTTTAATGCGTATTAGTGCACCTGGTCGCTTTTCAATATAAATGAATGGAGGCAGTTGCATAGCGTCAATACCTGCCGAAGTCAGCAGGCATCATTATTTTTACCTTGGCACAATGTGAGGCAATGCTAACTCTGCCATGTGTATGCCTCCCTGTATTAATAGTTTTGAGTGATGTTGATAGTGGTTAGGAAGCGCTAATAACGTGACCCAACCACCTATTTTCAATGCCTGTAAGAACAAGACCTAAAACTATCATGCCCACAAGATTTATTTTTCCATACTTATTTTTCATGGGTACAGTGGAGAAATCAGGTAATGATAATGTATGTATTCTTTTATGCATCATGCGCAATTACATAAAAATCATGATTGGAAAACAGCATGTGAAAATTATACTTTTTTTTTATTCCTTATGCTATTTATATACTGCGTAAGAAGTTAAAATCCCCAGTACAGCAATAGCCAGTTTATCCTTACAGAAGAGGGGAAAACAGAAAAGTCCTGCTTGACCTCACCAATGCCTGTGAGATTAATTTCCTGAATCAGGCATTTCATTGACTAATCCTACTATTTATTATAGCTGCATATGCCTTTTTTAGTAAGAAGGGCACAGAGTACACATTTTAATTTATGTATCCTGCTGGCCATCACATCCTCTTTTGGAAGACAACTCTTGCAAGGAAGAACCCTGCATTGTGATTTTGAATAAATGGTTCTATTGGGTTGAAGTTTTTGTAGCAAAGACTTTTTTATCATGATATCTGGGCAACTTAAAAAAAGTAATTTTTGAAAAGTCTCTATGTTATTTTTCGAGTCCTCAGATTTTTGTGCCCTCGCTATACAGCTAGAATTTTGTTTGAATGTTTAAAGGGGAAGTAAACCCAGATTGGGTTTACTGCCTCAAGTTTCCCCTGTAAAGTAGAAGTATAATGGGCTACTATGCATTGCATAGTAGCCCATTATGTGCCACTTACCTGGAAACGAAGCCTGCGATGTCCAGCGCTGTCCCCTGTGCTGGCGGCGTCCATCTTCTGCCCCTCTTCCTTCCGGGCCGCGACTCCGGCTCTGTGACTGGCCGGAGTCGCCTGACGTCACTCCTGCGCATGCGCACGGGAGCCGCCAGTCACGGCACAGGGTCAGTGGAGAAACGGCACGGGGGCCGCTTCTTCACCGCGCATGTTCCGAAATGATGTCGGCTCATCCAAAACACTGCATATCTCCTGAACCGTGCAGGTTTGGGAGATATGCAGTGCACCTACAGGTAAGCCTTATTCTAGGCTTACCTATAGGTTAAAGTGGTTGTCACAGGTTGACAAAAACTTTAATGGAAATTCTGAAAAATTGCTGCCCAAGCATTTGATCTTGCCATCAAGTTAACTTGTTTTGTTCAAAATCCTGCTACTTATTAGAATCCCAGACATATTACCCCCTTTCATGACCAGGCCATTTTTTGGATACGGCACTGTGTTATTTTAACTGACAATTGCGCGGACACTGTACCCAAATACAATTTATGTCCTTTTTTTCCCACAAATAGAAATTTCTTTTGGTGGTATTTAATCTCCTCTGCGGTTTTTATTTTTTTCTCTAAAAAAAAAAAAAAATCAACAAGTTTGAGGAAAAAAAAAACAATATTTTTTACTTTCTGCTATAAAACATTCAATGTAAAAAATAATCACATTTCTTCATCAATTTAGGCCAATATGTATTCTGCTACATATTTTTGGTAAAAAAAAAATCCCAATAAGTGTACAATGATTTGTGCAAAAGTTACAAACTGTACAATAATTTTTTTTGAATTTTTATTTATTTTTCACTAGTAATGGCAGCGATCAGCGACTTATAGCGGGATTGCAATATTACGTCTGACAAATCGGGCACTAACTGACACTTTTTTACACTTTTTTAGGAACCAGTGACACTAATACAGTGATCAGTGCTAACAATATGCACTGTCACTTAACTAATGACACTGGCTGGGAAGAGGTTAACATCAGGGGCAAACAAAGGGTTAACTGTGTGCCTAGTCAGTGTTTGTGTAGTGTGTGGGAAGTGCTGCTTTGTTTAGGAAGGCTGCCGTTCTGCCTCTATAACAAATGATCGGCGGGTGCTGGCGGATATCAAGTCTGCGGTAACCGCTGGTCGGCAAACGCTGCGAGCCGCCATCAGCGCACATTGGCTCCTGCTATCTGGGAGTGCGGGATCACACATATATAAGTGATCCTGCACACAGCAGCCGCCCTGTAACAGTAAAATTGCTATAGGGCAATAGTCATGAAGTGGTTAAATCTGTTAATTTTGTGCCTACAACATGCACATTGCAATGTGTATCATTTTTCCTAAATGAAAACCACATTCACAGTTAAAATTGTGTTTGTTCATGAAAAATTTTCCATCTGTTTTTTTTCAAATGTTCCACTCACTACAGTTGAAATTGATCATTAAATTGACCCTATTCACTATTAGAAAATCAAACAAATGTTCTGAAAACAAACATTTTCTAACAAAATTGCCAGCTTTAGTGACTAGCGCTAATCTTATATGAAATTGCACCAGAAAAATTGACATCCACCTCTAAGGAAATCTCTTTGTAGAAGCATTTTTTTCTGATGACTGATAATATTTTTCATCTTAATTTTATTCAAGCTGTAAGGTAGCCATATGGAAAATAATACAGAAGGAGCAGCACAAATTGTAGCTCATAACACACTGGATTTTCTTCAGCAGATGTGATTTGAAATCAGCAAAATCATAAGCCATAAAATAATGTACAGCTCATTTTTTAAACTGAATATACTGGCGTTAAAGAGGAAGTAAACCCAGATGGAGTTCACTTCCTCTACATACCCCTGTAAATTAGAAGCATAATGGGCTACTATGCATCGCATATTAGCCCATTATGTGCCACTTACCTAAAAACAAAGCCAGCGACGTCCAGCGCTGTCGCCCTGTGCTGGTGGCGTCCATCTTCTGCCCCTCTTCCTTCCGGGGCCACGACTCCAGCTCTGTGACTGGCTGGAGTCACGTGATGTCACCCCCACGCATGCGTGTGGGAGCCGCCAGTCACGGCACAGGGTCAGTGGAGAAACGGCACGGAGGCCATTTCTTCACTGCGCATGTGTCAAAATGACGTCAGCACATGCAGAACACTGCATATCTCCTGAACCGTGCGGGTTTGGGAGATATGCAGGGCACCTACAGGTAAGCCCTATTCTAAGCTTACCTGTAGGTTAAAGTGGTTGTCACAGGTTGACAATCACTTTAATCAGTACTACACAAACATGTATGGTTATGTAGTAATTGCTACTGCTGGACCTCTGGGAGAAACACTCCAACCCAGGACATCTGTTTCCCCCAAAATATGGCTAGGGGTGTGTTCAGCTTCTCACGGTAATACTCACCTATTTATATGCTCTCTCCCCCTGCTGGGCAAACTAGCAACATATCACTTCCTCACTGGTGAATAAAATTCGGTAGTGTTTCAACCACTGAGAGAGTAACACCATAGGAACTGTAAAGTAGTGCTTTTAGCAATCACGTGGCTGCCAATGACAAGATCGATAGAATTACTTCAGCCTAGTACACACAATCAGAAAACTGGACGAAAAATACCGCTTTCATGTGACCGTACGATAATCTGATTGTTAGTATGTAGCTTTGGAGAGAGGATCACGACAGTTTATGCAAATTTATCCGAAGGGACAAACACAAAAATTTTTCTCGTACAATACCAGATTGTACAATATTCATTTAATCAGTACAGTATTTGTTGGAAAAAAAACGGAAGACCAAGATTATGCATGCGGAATACATTACAGTACAATACAACACATTACTTCACTTCCCAAGTTGCATTCTATTGTATGAGAATTTTTGTAATTTAATCACTTCCCGCCCGAGCCTATAGCAGATTGACGGCTGGGAAGTGGTTGCGATATTCTGACTGGGCTCCATATGACGTAACAAGCAGGCGCGCACCTGCATCACGGTGATCGGTGGTGTGGTGTGTCAATCTGACACACCGCATCTCCGATCTTGGTAAAGATGGATGGAGGCTGGAGGGATCTGATGGAGGCTCTTTATCACGTGATCAGCTGTGTCCAATCACAGCTGATCACAGTGTAAACAGGAAAAGCCATGTATCGGCTTTTCCTCTACTCGTGCTGACAGATGAATGTGGAGGAAAGCCGATCGGCTGCTCTCCTCACGGGGGGGGGGTCTGCAGTAATTGATTATCAGTGCAGCCCCTCCCCCCCAGGATGCCCACCCAGGACCACCAGGGATGCCCTCTCAGGACCACCAGGGATGCCCATCCAGGGCCACCAGGTATGACAATCAATGCCCAATAGGGATGGCACTCAGTGCCCATCAGTGATCCCTGCCAGTACCTCCTCTTCAGTGCTGCCTAACAGTGCCATCTATCTGTGCTGCCTACCAATGCCCACCAGTGCCACCTATCAGTGCCCAGTGCCACCTATCAGTGTCCATCAGTGCCGCCTATCAGTGCCCATCAGCGCTGCATATCGGTGCCCATCAGTGCTGCATATCAGTGCCCCATCATCAGTGCCAATTAGTACTGCCTCATCAGTGCTCTTCAGTGCAGCCTCATCAGTGCCCATCAGTGAAGGAAAAAAACTTACTTATTTATAAAGTTTTGTAACTGAAACAAAGAAAAACTTTTTTTGTTCAACATTTTTGGTCTTTTTTTTTATTGAATTGTCATTCAAAATGCAACAGCGCTGAAAGCTGAAAATTGGTCTGGGCAGGAAGGGGAGAAAGTGCCCAGTATTGAAGTGGTTAAAGTGACCTCTTCATTTTCTATATGAGACTAGCATGCAAACCCCCCCTCAAAAAAAAAAAACGGATGATTATTCATCCGATATTCTCATTGTGTGTACGAGGCTTAATGTTAACAGTGCATACTATTCAATGTGCCTCACGGTGAAATGGGTGAAGTAATTAGTATTCTTCTTTAAGCACTGTGTGCCAGTACCAGGCTGGAACTTTGAACCTTGCAAGCAGAATTTTGGTGGGGGCTGAAACACTTTGATGATAGCCATAGAGTGCATATGAAGAAGACAAGATGCTTTCCACTGTAGTTGTTAAGTGCAAGCTTATGCCCCAGGAGTCCTGCTTATAGGGGTCAAAGAGCTCTAAAAGCAGGAGGGTTGCTGCAGCTCTCATTCAGGGTTCTTAGTAGAAACCTGCCAGCGTAATGGTACCTGGTTCAAATATTGGTCACCTTGGGAGTTCAGTAGTAACTAAGTATATCCTGACTCTTTTATCATAAGTCATTTTTTGTATAGCTAAAACTATATGTATGTACAAGGGGCTCATGGCAGTGCCCAGCTCTCTGATAGGGCACTCAAATGCCAGGGATTGCAAGGATGTAATATGGGGTGGCTGTGCTTTGTACACCGGTGACAGATGTTAGTATAAATATATGTTTTAACAGTTTATGCTGTCAGGTTTTACTAAGGCTGCTGGTTTATAGCTTTAGATTCTTCCACATGTTCACCGCCTGTGGGCACATTTAGGTGGAGCTGCTAGGGCATTCAAGGACTTGTCATGTCATATTAGCCAATTAGGTGCAGGCTGCATAAGCCTATGTGCTATCCGGAAGACATATTGTTCAGTGTTAGAGCAGCAAGACCTGTACATATATGCATGATAAAAGAGCAAAAAAAGCTTGCTTTTCACAGGTTCCTTTAAAGTAAAATAAATACCCACAATGACAAATTAGGCAAAATTCAGTTACAGGAAATTACAATTACAAATAGCTAATAATGGTCATAAAAACTGCAAATGGATACTTAGCGCTGTTTATGGGTTCTGCATTTTCTTTCTGGCTGACTTTTCCAGTAATCACATTTTTAATAATGATGTTCTTTCCAGACTTGGCTGCTTTATTTGTAATCTCATAGTACCTAGCTATACTGGGGGAATGGAAAATTATACAGATCTGCTGGAATGTATTAATAATTTAACTTTTGTTTTGTGATTCAATTTTTTCCGAAACTAAACAGAACGGTAAATCCAGATACCTATGCATAGGGTAGACAGTTATTTTGTTTAACGATATTGTGAGCCAGATATAAAATTGCACAGTGTAGTAGGAGTTCATATTTCCACGCGCTACTTTATTTTTATTCCAAGACACTGTCTTTACAACAGTTTTCCCCTGGCTTTAGTTCATGAGCCTCTTTTAAATAGAATAAATAATGGTGGTGGGCTACTCGAATCCATCTATTTTTAATTGTGTTTTTACACAAGACTCATAGAACTTTTCACCAGGATTTACATACTGTATTTTTCCAAATCCAATTAGAAAAGTAGGTGAAAATTGTGTAAATCTTGTGTGAAAACAATTATAAAAAGACCCATAAGTGCCGGTTCAAACCGGGGCGGCTTCAAAGTCGCCTGACTCTGAAGTCGCCCCATACAGCGCGACTTCAGCGTGGCTTGCAAAACAACTTCTGTATAGATGTTAATGCAAGCCACTCTGAAGTCGCCCCCAAGTAGTACAGGAACCTTTTTCTTGAGTCGCTCCTATTAGAACGGTTCCATTGTAAGTGTGAAAAATAGCAAAATGATGTTGATATAATAATTATTCATGAATTTAATTTAATCATATTGGTTTGTTTTTAATAACCTTCACATATATACAAACCTACAAGTGTGCAGTCAAGACGAATGCTTTAAAGGTCTACCTGTTCTGAAAAGTTCTTTTTATAGTTGTAGTTAATGTTTTAATGAACACATTCCTTCATTTTTTTTGTGGTGGTGTAACCTACATTTACAGAGGTTTGTACCAGAAACATTTATAAAGTAGCAAATGTGATTTACCAAACGTTCACTACAGGAGTACATTCCTGTTTTAGGGCCGGGTTCACAGTGCTGCATGTTGCGAGATCGGATGTGAATCACACTGCACTGCAGTGTGAATGACGTGCGATCTCAATGCGATGCGATTTCAGCCATACATACAGATAGTATGGCTGAAATCGCATTCGGACCAAACTCCCACAGGACCCTTTTTTTGGTCCGCAGCAGAATTGGATCACATGGGTGTTCACACCCATGCGATCTGATTCCTGTGCGAGTTTGCAGTTCACAGGGCGATATGCAAACTGATGTGGGGGGTCTCATTAGCTTTGTATTGACACTCCCCGCAGTTCGCATATTGCAGTGTGAGCTGCCACCGGGAGACATGCGATGCGGGAACCTGCAGTGGATTCGCAGCAGTGTGAACCGGCCCTTAAATAACAGTCATCGATTCACCTGCAGCAGTGAATGTTGGTAAATGTCACATGTACTGATTTATATATATATATATATATATATATATATATACACATATATATATATATATATATACATTACTGTGCAAAGGTGTTAGGCATGTGTGAAGAAATGCTGTAAAGCAAGAATGCTTTCAAAATATATATTTTGATTACATTTTTTTTTTATTAGTTTACAAAATGCAAAGTGAGCGAAAAGAAGAAAAGTCTAAATCAAATCAATATTTGGTGTGACCACCCTTTGGCTTCAAACCCGCATCAATTCTTCTAGGTACGCACTGTGCATGTGCACACAGGTTTTGAAGGAACTCGACAGATAGGTTGTTCCAAACATCTTGGAGAACTAACCACAGATCTTCTGTGGATGTAGACTGCCTCAATCTTTCTGTCTGTTCATGTTATCCCAGACAGACTTACTGTTGAGATCAGGGCTCTATGGGGGTCTAACCACCACTTCCAGGACTCCTTGTTCTTCTTTACAGTTTAGATAGTTCTTAATGACATTGGCTGTATGATTGGGGTCGTTGTCCTGCTGCAGAATTAATTTGGGGCTAATCACACTCATCCCTGATGGTATGGCATGATGGATAAGTATCTGCCTGTATTTTTCAGCATTGGCAGTTCTGTAGGTGGCCCGATCCTCCTTTTCTGGGGTCCCCCGGCAGCGCTCCTGGCTTCTCCTTTTCTCGAGTGCCCCTACGTAGAGGTGCATTCCATGGGGGCACTCATGCGGACGTGCTCCTGAGTCCTGCTGCTGCGTCCATTAACATTTCCCCCATGTCACTGGATTTGATTGACAGCAGCGGGAGCTATCAATCTATCCAATGAGGACCCGAGAGAGTGGCTGGATCTGCTGTGCTCGTCCCCTTCGCGTAACCTGAACAATCGGGGTCAGGTAAGTGTTAGTGGGGCTCTGGGGGGGCTGCTGCAGCACAAAAGGCTTTTCGCCATAATGCATTAAGGTTAAAAACTGTGAGGGTTTATAACCCCTTAATTCTGTTCAGAAATCTGCCAACTCATACCACCATTGTACTTCATTATGATTTGAGCACCTTCCTGCCAGAAGTAATGGACTTAAGAATATACCAAGACATTTTACAGGAAACAGAAAGGTAGAAGTCAGTTATTGGAAATGAACAGTTAATAGTTAAAATGTAAAAGTTAAGCAGTGAGGAGTAAATCAACAGAAAGAAGAAAGAAAATTCATATTCTGTAAGTCAGAGTCCTGATGTAGGATGACCCAAAGAAGGATCATGCATGATATTCCAGGAATGCCAATGAATTCAAACTGTTTTATACGGAGGAATGGTCTTATTTCATTCTAACCATTTAAACATTGTGTTCAATGAAGCCATTAGAGGCACTGTCTTTAACCACTTCAGCCCCGGAAGGATTTCCAGCTTTAGGACCGGAGCCCTTTTTGCGATTCGGCGCTGCGTCGCTTTAACTGACAATTGCACGGTCGTGCGACGTTGCACCCAAACGAAATTTGCGTCCTTTTTTTCCCACAAATAGAGCTTTCTTTTGGTGGTATTTCATCACCTCTGCGTCATTTCTGATTGCCGCTATAAACAAAAGAAGAGCGACAATTTTGCAAAAAAACCCAAATTTCTTACTTTTTGCTAAAATACAAATCCAAAAAAAATATATAAAAAAACATTTTTTTTCATCGGTTTTGGCCGATTTATATTCTTCCTCATATTTGTGATAAAAAAAAAATCGCAATTGGCGTTTATTGATTGGTTTGCGCAAAAGTGGTTGCGTTTACAGATGATGAGAATTTATTTCTGGGGTTTTTATTTTTTTTTATTTTTTACTAGTAATGGCGGCGATCTGCGATTTTTAGCGGTACTGCGATATTTCAGCGGACATGTCGGAACATTTTGACACTTTTTTGGGACCATTGGCATTTATACAACGATCAGTGCTATAAAAATGCACTGATTACTGTGTAAATGCCATTGGCAGTGAAGGGGTTAACCTGCAGGGGGCGCTCTAAGGGTTAACAGTGTTCCCTGGGCGTGTTCTAACTGTGGGGGAACTGCCCTAACAGGAGAAGGGAAGTGATGACACCTTCCATGTAGAGGAAGGCTGTGATCACAGCCCTTCCCCCCTCACAGAACGGAGATCCGTGTTTACTTACACGGACCTCCGTTCTTTCACTCTGGGGGGGGCATCGTGGGTGGCCGGCGGAGATCAACTCCGCCGCACCCGCTCCCTGGCCCTCCCCGGACACAGTGAGTGTGCAGGCGCGCCTCCGGCGGCGCGGGCGCGCTCACTGGGCTCGATCCCGCGGCCGCCGTCGTATGACGCCGTTTTGCGTTATCGAGCTACACTGTCGCCGTCAATTGCCGACCAGCGGTCGGCAAGCGGTTAAGAAACACCTTTCAGGCATTTCACATAAATTAAATGTTTAGAATTACTACTTGCTGAAGATACCTTTGCATAGCTATTCTCGCCTTTTATTAGCTGCACAAACTGTTGACGCTATATAAATCCTGTACAATGATAATAATAATAATAGCCCAATAGTGGAACTTCCGCTTTAAGTACTAGTGACCCCCTGACATGCCACAATTGGCATGTAATTTTTTTTTGGGGGGGGGGTACCTAGTTTTCACAGGTACCCAGCTCCCACTTCCTCTCCTGGTGCCAAAGTTCACCTCTCCCCCCTCCCTCCCTCCCTGCAATCTTCTGGGACACGTCACAGGTCCCAGAAGATTGCCCGGCCATTCAGCTCACGCACCCAGATGTGAGGCCACAGTCAAGGCACCGACATTTGGAAATGCCGGTGCCGCGGAGGGAAGGGGGGAGAGGAGCGAGGCTTCGGGCTGTCGCATCGTATCGCTGGACCGTGGGACAGGTGATTGGCTGTTAATTAAAAGTCAGCAGCTACAAAAAGTGTTTTTGAAGTGTTTTTAAATCGATGGAAGCCTTAATTAACAGTTGTTTTCTTAACCCAATGGCACTTTTGTACAACTTCTCTGTCCCCTCCCCCCTGCCCATGAAACCTCCAGTGCTTTGTGAGTGACAACAGGAAACGGGTTGCGTTTTCACTTCCTGTACTGAGCATTGGAACTCACTGGTGTCATAGAGTGAAGGCATTCTCCTATTCATACCTTCAGATGTTGGAGACTTCACAATCAGCGGGTACACACCTTGGTGATGTCAGGGCCAGGGCACAGCCTACTCCTGAAAGACTCTGTCCGTCCTAGAAGTGTAAAGGGTGAAGAAAAGCTACAGGGCTAATACATTCCTGGGGGCAGTGTTAGTTCTAGTTTCAAACATTTCATGTATGTGAATAGTCTTAACAGCAATGCCTGATCCTCTTTAAGGAAAGGGCAATTGGAGGATAACACCATCATTTGTGGCAGGGTGGATTTGATTTAAATCACTAGTAAAAAGGCTTGATTTAAATCAACTCAATTTAAATCATCATTTTTAAAGAGCGACTGTCATCTCTGTCCCGCAGCGGCTCCTCCTCTGACCCGCTGTTGACTCACCGACAGTCCCATTCACTTTAATAGGACGGCTGGTGATGTGGCAGTGACACAACAAGGTGAGGGACGTGGCGGCAGCAGGTGAGTGGATGCCCGCTAACAGGCGCTGCCATGATGGATCTGAAATGACAGGTGCTCTTTAAATGTTATTTATTTTTGCTGGTAGTTAGAACCTTTAATATTTGCAAACAAAATTAAAGTTTACTATTTAGAATAATAAGCTGTCAGATTAGTAAAACAGCGATTTCAGAACCAATTCAGTCATACAGTTTGAAGTGTACATAGATTTGCAAAACAATGGAATAAAGAAAATTCCTGAACTTCATTTTATCTCATATTTACTGTGAAATTGTGTGAATGCATCAATGCAGTGCATGTTATCTTCGATTCATGAGTTTACCAAACATTTTAAATTTGCAGAATATACATCCTCATACTACATAACTAAGCACCATTTCATGCTGAACAAACTAAGTTGTTAATGTATCTTAAAAACTATTTTTAGAAAGATTTTTACTCCAAACACATTTTATTAAAATAAATTTGATAAAAATCAAATAAATCCAATTTTTAAAAAAATTTTTTTAAAAACAAATCATCGATTTTTATCCACCCTGATTTGTGGGTCCTTTGTGCAGCAAAACCCTTCATTCACAAACGTTTTCTTGCTCCTGTACACAACTGGTGAGCATTTGCAAAACTAGCAATTGTTGGATCCTTTACATATAAAACTGTGACTTAAATACTATATTGATCTAATTACCAGGCTTGAACTCGTTTCTCATAAAACCTGTCATTCTGCTTGAAAGCCCTTTCTGTAACTAGTGATTAATTTTATGCAAATAAGTGTGATCTCCTGGTAACTGAATAATGTGAACTTTTTGCAGCCTTGGAGGTAAGTAGCTGTATAAATATATTGATTGTTGCCAAAGCAACAAGACCTTTTAAAATGAGAGAAATTAGTTAATGCTTAGAGGTAATACAATTGTATGAGTCAAAGTTATGCTGCTGTCTCGCTCAATATTTGTTACAGGATGCAGGACTTGTGTGAGTTCTGTTCATTATATAATCTCTGAAAAGTATATAGAATATCAAAACATTAAAGGAGAAGTAGGGCTCTATTTAGTTCTGTATTCCTGTGACTGGTATTCAGCCGACAGCGGGCTACAGTCCGCTGTCAAATGATGTCACTTAGCCTTTCCAGACTTTGAAGGGATCCCTACTTTAATGTCCGGCCTGACTGGCAGCTGGCTCGGCATCTCAGCACGATGCTGTGAGCCTGAGCCAATGGCTCCCGTCCTCTCCACAGCCCGATGCTCCAGTGAGTGCTTGGGGGTCAGAGCAGAGAGTGGTGACTGACAGTCATTGCTCTCTGCTCAATGAAGACCGAGATCTGATCGATCAGCAGTCTTTGATTGCTCAGTTCTCAGTCTTAGAGGCGATGGGGGAGCTAGGTGTTTTTTTTTTTTTTTAAATCCCATACTTTTATTTGATTTAACCGTTTATGGAATGAACTATATGAAATATTTATGTCAGTTTGCTACATCTTTCTGTATATCCAACAGGAAGATTTCATCTCACTTTTTATCCTGTGACCACTGTCTTTGGGGCAAGAAATGGAAAGAAATATCTTAAATGGGACTTGGACAGCAAAAAAGGCTGAAAAAAGTTCCATTACTTTCCCAATCTACAGTGACTATACACGTCCAGTGAGTACACAGGGTGTGAGAGCATTGTCCAAAATATGAACACACACAGTAATCTGAATCTGATAATCAGTAAGCTGATCTTTCCTACTCTAATCAACTATGTAACTATACATTTATGTATAAGTAATAATCAGAGATTGCTGATGCAGGGAATATCTGATTGCCTCCTGGGGGATCAGGAAGGATTTTTTCCCCCATGCTAGAGCAAGTTGGATCATGCTTTATTGGGGTTTATTGCCTCCCTCTGGATCAACTGTGGGTATAGTATTGTGTATATGGATGTTTTCTATTTGTTTATTCTTGCTATTGGTTGAACTAGATGTCTTTTTTGACTACGTAAGGTTCCCTTCACACTGGTCCACCAGTGCATCCGCCTGCTCAGCAGGGGATCTCTCTGCTGATCCCCGCTGAGTAAGCAGATGACAGGTCCGTGTCTGCTCCGCTGGTGCAAAGCAGACATGGACACAGTCTATGGGGCTGTCTGATGGAAATGGACCACCTGTCCGTTTTCATCCGACTGTCAACTGAGCCGATCTGCCAGATAGATCCCTATCTGTCTGTTTTTAGCGACAAGATTGGATTGGATGCCGACAGGTGTCAGCGGACACGTCTGCTGACATCCGCTGCTCTATAGAGAGCAATGGGTGGTCTGATTTGGTCCGCCTGAAAAACTGACAGGTGGACCCAATTGTTCCGTCAGTGTGTAAGGAACCACAAGGCTGGTATCACACGGGCGTCTCCGTCAGCGGGCTCTGTATTTCTCAGATCAGCTGACTGTCCGTTGTCATCCGATCCGCAGATAAATGGAAAAATTGGGTTTTCCTCCGTCAGACTTTATGGGTTTGGAGCGGATCGGAGAGCGGCGGATGTCAGCGGACATGCCATAGGGCTGCACGGAGTGTCCGTTCATGTCCGCCTGAAAAAACTGACAGGCAGACCGGAACAGAACAGCCGTGTGAAAGAGGCCTAACTGTTCAGAACAAAAAATGCTTTGGCATGACTTCCCAACTCTATCCAAAACCAGTTTTGGTTTTGCATACACTTTACAACAGCAGTTATAACTAGAGTTGAGCAGACACCTGGATGTTCGGGTTCGGCGGGTCCGGCCGAACTTCACGAAAAAGTTTGGGTTCGGTACCGAACTTGACCCGAACTTTAACCCGGACCCCGAACCCCATTGAAGTCAATGGGGACCCAAACTTTTTGGCACAAAAATGGCTGTAAAAAAGTCCTGGCAAGTGCTAGAGGGATGATTTTAGAACAATAATCTGTCCCTTATAGCAACAGCAGGAACCTGACCCTATAGGAGTAGGCGATGATTTTAGAACAATAATCTGTCCCTTACAGCAACAGCAGGAACCTGACCCTATAGAACTAGGAGATGATTTTAGAACAATAATCTGTCCCTCAAAGCAGTAGACTCTATATCTAGTCCAGAATCAGATCGTTCTGTAATGCAGGATGAGATCTGCAATCTGTCCCTCAAAGCAGTAGACTCTATATCTAGTCCAGAATCAGATCGTTCTGTAATGCAGAATGAGATCTGCAATCTGTTCCTCAAAGCAGTAATCTCTACCTAGTCCAGAATCAGATTGTTCTGTAATGCAGGATGAGATGTTATTAAATCTGCAATCTGTCCCTCACAGCGCCGGCAGCATCCTCTCCCTAGACTAGCCTGAGAGCATGTGACATGCAGCACTACGTGACTCCAGCTTATACAGAGGCTTGGTCACATGATGCACTGGCCAATCACAGCCATGCCATTAGTAGGCATGGCTGTGATGGCTTCTAAGGGCAAACCAGTGAAATGCTTGTTGATTGGCTGCCCTGCAGCTATTCAACATGCATGATCAAATACCCGAACCCAGAACCAGAACTTTTTTTCAAATGTCTGGGTTCGGGTCCGGGTCACGGACACCCCAAAGTTCGGTACGGACCCGAACTTTACAGTTCGGGTTCGCTCAACTCTAGTTATAACTAAAATATCACTGTTTGTGGACTAACCCTTTAAAAGATTCTACAGCACCAATAGTAAAATGTAAGCAGTGTATTTGTATTCACATGTGCTTGTGCAATTTGCAGCACATATGGCCTTCCTGCTGCAGACCTTTGTGCTTAAAAGCCTTAGTGCCAGTGAAAGGTGCCCACGGGAACGTAAAAATCCACTTATCCTTCACACATAGCACACACATCATCTAAATCTACTCACCCCTTGCTTGCAATGTAATAACAGATTGGAAACCGACAGATGTACAATATCCTACCAACTGTAAAATTTAAGTTTACTTTCCAAAATCCGTTTATCTAACAAAACCTATGAATAAACAAGATTACGTTTTCCTTTTCTAAAAGTTAAAGTTTTAAAATGTTTCACTGTAATATATTGTATTTTTTTCTAATACTGACAGATATTGGGGTTGATTTACTAAAACTGGAGCGTGCAAAATCTGGTGCAGCTGTGCATGGTAGCCGCTATCAGCTTCTAACTTCAGCTTGCTCGATTAACCACTTCAGCCCCAAAAGGATTTACCGCCTTCCTGACCAGGCCATTTCTTTGCGATACAGCACTACGTCACTTTAACTGACAATTGCGCAGTCGTGCAACAATGTACCCAAACAAAATTGGTGTCCTTTTTTCCCACACAAATAGAGCTTTCTTTTGGTGGTATTTGATCACCTCTGCGGTTTTATTTTTTTGCGCTGGAAACAAAAGAAGAGCAACAATTTTGAAAAAATATGTATATATTTTTTACTTTCTGCTATAATGCATATTCAAAAAAAAAAAATGTCTTCATCGGTTTAGGCTGATTTATATTCTTCTACATATTTTTGGTAAAATAAATTTCAATAAGCGTATATTGATTGGTTTGTGCAAGTTTTAGCGTCTACAAAATAGGGGATAGATTTATGGACTTTTTTTTTTTTTAATGCTTTTACTGGTAATGTCGGCGATCAGCCATTTTTAGCAGGACTGCGACATTGCAGCAGACAACTCTGACCTTAAGTGACACTTTTTGGGGAACAGTGACATTATTACATTGATCAGTGCTATAAATATGCACTGATTAATGTATAAATGACACTGGCGGAGAAGGTGTTAACACTAGGGAGGCGATCAAGGGGTTAACTGTGTTCCCTGGGTGTGTTCTAAGGCTACATGTACACGGGACTCTGTTTCAACCTCCCCTGAACGTTTTATCTTGACAACTAGAAACCGACGTCTAAAAACCGACGTTTAGCTGTGTTTTGCCGTGTTTGTGTCTAGGAGCATTTTTTTTTGTTCTGCCTCTGTGTACCGCGATCGCGGGTTGCCGGCGGACATCGAGTCCACGGGATCCATGGGTGCGCTCCCACGGCGTGCAGCGGGAGAGCCCACAGTTATACATGCATGGTTTGCCGTATGGGTAAGGCGGGTCACGCAGGAGAGCCGCCCTGCCGCAGTATAACTGCAGCGGCTGGTCGGCAAGTTCTTAAGCTTTGACAAAAAAAAAACCTGGAAGCTGATTGGTTTCTATGCAGAGCTCCACCAGATTGTGCAGTTTTAGTAAATCAACCTCATTTACTTTATAGTAATAGTGCTAATGGATTATTATTTACACCTTTTAAAATAAATGGTGTTTTCCCAATAGATGTATTAAGAAATCATATTATTTGCTATACTTGAGAAGGCAATTTTGTCTTCCTATCGGGTAATTCTATATCTCTATCTATGCTGAATATATATTCAGAGATTTACATTATATGCCAACTTTTACAGCTGATTAATGTTTTCAGCACTATGGACAGATCAGATAAATCCCAACTCTGTTGTGTAAGATTTACTCCTTTGTCAGATTTTATTTTTTGCTTTCTCTGTTTCCACTTGGAGGATGTCCTCTTACAGCAAGTTAATGCACTGCAAAGAAATGCTTAATTGTTTCATGCATGTTGGGCTGCCTGCTTCTGCCAACTTGCAGCGTTTGACTTGGACTGAGGAAATTCTTCTCCCTGACTGCATAATGTTTCTCCCAGGTTGCATTTATTATTATGATTGTTAATAATATCAAAAGTATTGGGACATCTGCCTTTACACACACATGAACTTTAATGGCATCTCAGTCTTAGTCCATAGGGTTTAATATTGAGTTGGCCCATTCTTTACAGCTATAACAGCTTCAACTCTTCTGGGAAGGCTGTCCACAAGGTTTAGTAGTGTGTCTATGGGAATGTTTGACCATTCTTCCAGAAGGGCATTTATGAGGTCAGGCACTGATGTGGACAAGAAGGTCTGGCTCGCAGTCTCCGCTGTAATTCATCCCAATTGTGTTCTATCGGGACAAGGCAAGTTCCTCCACCCCAAACTTGCTCATCTATGTCTCTATGGACCTTGCTTTGTGCACTGGTGCGCAGTCATGTTGGAACAGGAAAGGGTAATCACCAAACTGTTCCCGTAAATTTGGGAGCATGAAATTGTCCAAAATGTCTTGGTATGCTGACGCCTTAAGAGTTCCCTTCACTGGAACTAAGGGGCCAAGCCTAACCCCTGAAAACCAACCCCACACCATAATCCCCCCTCCACCAAATGATTTGGACCAGTGCACAAAGGGTTCAATATTCAACCCTACGGACTAAGACTGGGATGCCATTAAAGTTCATGTGTGTGTGTAAAGGCAGGTGTCCCAATACTTTTGGTAATATAGTGTATATTATGTCATTAAAACGCAAAGATTTATAGATGGTGCATAAGAAAGATATATATATATATATTTTTATATAATAAACATTACATAGTTTTCAAACTGCATCAGCTAGGCTAAGGAAGAGTTTAGTAGATAATTGGCTTTCATAAACAACATTTCTGTTTTATTAAATTGTATCAAGACTTGAACCCTCTACTATTGTACTGTATTGCTTCTTTTATATGTGCTGACCCTTAGAATACAGTGCAAACACAAATGGCTCGCAACAACACAATGCCAAATAATAGAAGCAACTATACATAAACCTGCGGGAGTATGGGGACTGCTTTTACTAAAAGCAGGCCATCTAGAATCACACAGTTCTTTTATTTTTCTGCTTCTAATCTGTAGATCGCTAGATAACAATTCTCCTCTTTGATCTAAGCAACTTTTTCTTTTGCAGAAGGGTTGTATGTACTTTAGAACTCCTATTCAAACTGACTGCTGGAGGTTTGTCTGCTTTCCTTTTTCATGCAGAGGTAAACCAAATGACTCACTGGGGTTGATTTACAAAAGGCAAATAGACTATTTAATTTGCAGTGGAATTTTACCCTTAGCTTGGTGAATGTGCTGAAAAAGAATACCCAATTACTTACTGAAACAAAGTATTTTTGCTTGCACATGATTGGATGATGGAAATCAGCAGAGCTCCACCTTGTTCACTAAGCTACATGAAAATTCTCTTGCAATATTAACAGCCTATCTGCCTTTAGTAAATAAACTCCACTTAGTGGGCAGTGGGTGGGAAATGCAGTGGTTTGCGGTGGAATTTTTTTGGAGGGGTGGAGGCAAACATTATGCCACCCACACCCCCCGTCGGTCGGTTGCACTTACCCATGCTCGCGGCGGCCTCCCATTCTCCTGCTCTCCACTGCGGTAGCGGCTTCCGTTTCCTCCCTCTTTCTCGGCGGCCAATCGGGAGTCTTTTCTTTTCGGCCAAACAGAAAACGGGTCTCACACCCGCTTCTGATTGGCCGGATTGAGGATCAGTGTTACAACAGCGACAGTTACATTAGCTCTTGTAACACCTGGGTGGGTTCATGTTTGATAAACACGCTTAGCTCCTAATGGATATGTGGAAAAGATGCCCACATCCCTAATCGCAATCCTAATAGACAAACCCTCTTAGTTGGGACTTTAGAGGGTATCAATTCCACAAAAAAGAAGTTGGAATTCATATAAAAAAACTCATGTTTTATTTAGCAAAAGTTAAAATAAAAGGGTTTTTTGCATATCCAAAGGTATGAATACAGTAATACATTTATAATATCACGTTCATCATATATTTATCAGAACCAAACCACTTAACCACTTCCCGACCGCGTGCCGTGTTTTCACGGCGGCAGTCGGGATGCTGAGCGCGAATCGGCGTAAAAACATGGCGATCTGCGAACAGCCGCTAGGGGGCGCGCGCCTGCCGCACTCCTGATGAGTGTGCCCACGGCTCGGGCGGACCCGATGTCTGCCGGCGAGCTGCGATGAGCGGCCACAGGCAAAGAACGGGGAACCGCCGATGTAAACACTATCTGTTAGTAGGGGCATGAGTGACCTACTGATCCCTGTCACTGGGATCAGTTAGATCTTTCATGCCCATGTTAGCCCAACCCTCCCACAGTAAGAACACACCCAGGGAACACAGTTAACCCCTAGCGCTCCCCCTGCATGTTAACCCCTTCACTGCCAATGACATTTATACAGTAATCAGTGGACATTTAAATCTCTGATCGCTGAATAAATGTCATTGATCCCAAAAAAGTGTCAAAAATGTCCGACATGTCCGTTGCAATATCGCAGTGCCACTAAAAATCGCAGATCGCCGCCATTACTAATAAAAAAAATAAAATAAATAAAAACCCCAGAAATTAATTCTCATCATCCGTAAACGCGGCCACTTTTGCGCAAACCAATCAATAAATGCCGATTGCAATTTTTTTTATCACAAATATGAGGAATTATATCAATTGGCCAAAAACGGTGAAAAAAAAGTTTTTTTATATTTTTTTTTTTGGATTTGAATTTCAGCAAAAAGTAAGAAATTTGTTTTTTTTTTTGCAAAATGGCCACTTTTCTTTTGTTTATAGCGGCGATCAGAAATGACGCAGAGGCGAAAAATACCACCAAAAGAAAGCTCTATTTGTGGGAAAAAAAGGATGCAAATTTTGTTTGAGTGCAACGTCGCACGACCGCGCAATTGTCAGTTAAAGCGACGCAGCGCCGAATCTCAAAAAGTGCTCTTGTCCTAAAGCTGGAAAACCTTCCGGTTGGTAAGTGGTTAAGCACAGCACACTCCTATAGAGTAAACATGGAGTGCTACCCAATGCGTTTTGAGGTTATGCGTTATTCCTCTTCATCAGGGGAAGTGGTAGTAACAAAATTGATGTCGTGGTTATCAGCCATTGTACAAATGTTGATGATAAAAGAACTTTTCATAATTAAAACACAGGAGATTGCTGCTGCGGCCTATTCCAGACCATGCCGGCCAGGAGAGAAAACGTCCACCGGTCCAAAGTCTCCACCATAGGAGGGGATGAGGCCCAGGGATGACCCGGCCCCGGACACTAAGTCCAGGCACTGGCCAGACAGTATCAATCAGTGAGTACGGTGAAAGGTGTGACAGGGGATGTGGTCGAATGATCCAAATAGTCAGAAATATTTAATCTGATAAGGGGGTGAAAATCCTCATATAGCTGAATTAGCTGTAAAGTATAAAAAGGGGACACATAGTCACCAAAATGCAGAAACATCAGATTCAGACCACGCAGTGCTCAACAGGAACCTGGCACACACTGTATATGTGAGGCAGCTCTGACCACATCTCCTGGCCGTCAGTCAACAGACAGGGGCCACACTATTTTGAAGCTTATTAGAGCCTATGGCTCTAATCAGGTGCTTCAAAAAACACCCCCGCCACTGTAATTCAGGCGCCTGGCATCCTTTAAGGGTCCGGACGCCTGAATGGGGGTGGCTGTGGCTATGCATGAATCTATTCATTATGCATATAGGGGGCGGCGCCCCAATGGACGGGCCGCCACTGGTGAAATGAAAAGCACATAATTCTGGTATTCTTTCAGAAGAGATGGTGTGTCTGAGAGCGTTAAGATTGCTCTGCCTATAGGGATCTGACCTTTCAGAACTAAACAATACATTGGGGTTTATTTACTAGAGCTGGAGAGTGCAAAATCTGGCTGATTTCTGCCCAGAAACCAATCAGCTTCCAGGTTTTATTGCCAAAGCTTAATTGAACATGCTGGGGGTTAGAAGCTAACTGGCTACCATGCACAGCTGCACCAGATTCTGAGTAAACCAGTTTTAGTAAATCTACCCCATTGCGCACCCAACAAGTACATATAATAATCTCTATTTTAAAAAAAAAAAAACACAAAAGGAGCATTTGCAGAGTGTACAGACCACATTTTTTATTGTATGCCAAAAAACCCATATGGTTTCATCTTACTTATACATCCAGAAATGAACAATAAAGAAAACTTTTAGCACGAGGCAGTAATGCGAAGTACATGGTATTCATGTTCAGGGATGAAAACCAACCCTAACATTCTAACCCATTCAGCTGCAAGTCACAACCAACAATCTATCAGTAGTATCTGATCATGTTTTGCTGACTTTACTCCGTGTTGCTAAAGGGACTGTATCGTGGTTTGTAAATATCTTCCTTATTTAATATATCTTAGAATCAAATGCCGTGCTAATACAATAAATCTAAATGTAACCAGTGAAATTACACAAAGCAATATAACCATTAGACGTGATAGTCCAATTAAGTGCTCAACAGTCCAAATATATATCTCAGATAATTATTCTTCCTTAGATAAACAATACATAGTGAAAGTGACATCCAGGTGTAATGTTCCCACCACCGCAAAACAAAATAGGTACTCTTACCAGACAGCGCTGATAATGATGCTCTATGAAATAATGGAAATCAAACACCTCGTGCTTCCACCAAACAGTGAAACATATAGTTGGGTACTCTTACCCTAAAATAGTTGTCATAAAGCCCATAAGCTGTATAGTCCAGTTCCTTCTCTTCTACGGGTTCCGAGAAAGGACCTCCACTTGAGCTCAGATATGTGGAAGCCATCAAGGGAGGAGTAAAATACAGAAAACTCTACATAGCGTAAATCCATTTTAAAATAGGAACTAATTTATTAAAATATTGCACTTACATTTGATGTCATAGTTTTCAGGCAAAAAACATAGAAGCGATGTGTACGCAGTAGTATAGAGCGGACACTCACTCATCCGACGCGTTTCATCACTAGTGGACTTCAACTGGGGCTTACCTATAGGTACTGTAAATATCTCCTAAATGTGTGCCGTTTAGGAAATACTTACAATATACTGCATCAATGATGTCATCGGCACATGCGCTCTGAATAAACGCCTCCCCCCCCCCGTGCCGTTTCTTCAGTAGCGAGTGACGTGACCGGCGGCTACCACGCACAGGAGGGAGTGACGTCACGCGGCTCCGGTCAGTCACAGAGCCGCGGCCCCGGAAGGAAGAGGGGCAAAGGTTTATGCGGCCTACAGCAGGGAATGTGTCACATAATGTGCTAGTATGCAATGCATACTAGCACATTATGTCTTTACTTTTCAAGGGAGGGAGAAGAATTTTTTTCTGAAGGGTTTACTTCCTCTTTAACCACTTGACGATTGTATTGCGCAGATATACGGCAGCAAAGTGGCTCCGCTGCGCAGATCGCCATCTATAAACGGTGATCCGTTCCGATCCATTTGCAGGCGGTCATGCGCCGCCCTCTCGAGCCCGTCGCGTGCTCCGTGAGTGGGGCCACGGGTCGAGCAGACTCGATGTCCACCGATCGCCTACTATAGTGGAAGAATGGGGAACCGCCGATGTAAACACGTTCTGACAGGTGGCATGACCGTGATCTACTGATCCCTGTAACGCCCCTGCCAGCCCTGCCCCCATACAGTTAGAACACACACAGGGAACACAGTTAACCCCTAGATCGCCCCCTACAGGTTAACCCCTTCCCTGCCAATGACATTTACACAGTAATCAGTATTTTTAGCTCTGATCGCTATATAAATGTCAATGGTCCCAAAAAAGTGTCAAAAATATCCGATATGTCCGCCGCAATATCGCAGTCCCAATAAAAATAAATAAAAAATAGTAAAAACGCCATAAATTAATTCTCATAATTGCAAACCAATCAATGGCAAACCTATTGCAATTTTTTACCACAAATATGTAGAAGAATATATATCAGCCTAAACTGATGAATAAGTTTGTTTTTTTATATATTTTGTTTTTTTGGGGGTATGTATTATAACAAAAAGTAAGAAATATTGTGTTTTTTTAAAAAGTGTTGCTCTTTTTTTATTTATAGCACAAAAAATAAAAACTGTAGAGGTGATCAAATACCACCAAAAGAAAGCTCTATTTGTCACACGGCCGTGCAATTGTCAGTTAAAGCGACGCAGTGCCGAATGACAAAAAGTGCTTTGGTCAGGAAGGGGGTAAATCCTTCTGGGGCTAAAGTGGTTAATCTTATGTAGTATTCTTAGTAATCCAGCCAGCAGGGGGAGCTCTAGTTGCCTTCTCACATATTCTGCTATTTCAGCTTTCAGCCATACTGAAAAAGTAGCCTGTTTATATCAGTACCAGGTTTTAATCAATGGGAGCTGCAAAGCAAGTTTTGTCAGCAGTTCTGTTTATTTAACCATACTGCTTGGAAAATCCTTTCTCATATACTAAATGTCTATCTGTAAAAATAAGGAGTGCATATATAGAATAAAAGAGTATTTAAATCAAAAGTGCAAAAATGAGTAAAAACACAAAAAAGTGACCTAAAACCATTATAGTTTGCCTTTAAGGTAGAAAATCACTGTACAAATTTTCAAAATCCAATTATTATTGGGACAGGAAGTGAGGTGAAATCTTCTGAACAGAAACATAGACAGCAAAACAAACATTACAGGGGTCTTAACCCTTCCCTATGCTATCCAAAAAGCTTAAAAATATTTTTTTTGGCTGAAGCTACACTTAATAAATGTACCTGTTCCGATTTACAAACAAATTTAACTTAACCGCTTGCCGACCGCTGATCGGCAATTGACGGCGACCGCGATACAGAGCCACTGTGAGCGCGCACGCGCCACCGGATTGCCGCCGGCCACCCGCGATGCCCCCCCCCGGAGTGAAAGAGCGGAGGTCCGTGTATGTAAACACGGACCTCCGCTCTGTGTGAGGGGGAAGGGCTGTGATCACAGCCTTCCTGTACATGAAGGCTGTGACCACTTCCCTTCCCCAGCTAGGCAAGCCCCCATACAGTTAGAACACGCCCAGGGAACATAGTTAACCCTTAGCGCGCCCCCTGCAGGTTAACCCCTTCACTGCCAATGGCATTTAAACAGTAATCGGTGCATTTTTATAGCACTGATCGCTGTATAAATGCCAATGGTCCCAAAAAAGTGTCAAAATGTTCCGACATGTCCGCTGAAATATCGCAGTACCGCTAAAAATCACAGATCGCCGCCATTACTAATAAAAAATAATAAAAAAATAAAAACCCCAAAAATGAATTC